>CAJPEX010001099.1:4004-67798 GCA_905338405.1 Notodromas monacha
GAAGCGGAAATTCGAGGACTTGAAGGATGATGAGGCACCTCCTAGTCCGAAACAATACGTGACAAGGAGAAGTTCGGCGTCCGAGTTTGAGATTGATGTTGACGTTCGAAACGTGAAGTGTGACATTTATTTTGAATACAGGATAACAATGCCGAGTCCTGGTGTCCTGAGAATTGGGTCTGTGAGCAGAGGGGACAACGGAATGTATCAGTGCCACGTGTCCAATGGACGGGAATCAATACAACGCACAGCGGAACTTCGACTCGGAGGTGAGAATTACTTCCTGTTTCCCATATTCAAGACGAAAACTAGGAGATGTACTGAGCTGTCCGGAAACTTTGGACATTGCAGAAGATTTCCGGAAGAATGAATAAGTGGATGGAGTATAGTGGAAGGTTCAACAAATTTATAGTACTGTGACACCCTGAGGTGTGGATGTAATTGGTGCATGAAGAGTGTCCCAAAATTGAAATGTTCCCAAGTTGAAGCTCATTTTCCCTTAGACTCACATTATATAAATTTTTACTGCGGTTTTATGAAAGAAATATTCATCAAAATTCCAGAAAAAATAGAACAAATTGTCTGCCAATTGAAAGTGATTCAATCAATATCTTTCAACTCAATAAGGACATTTTGAGCATTAATCACTGTACATTTGTACTGTACACTGACATGTTGGAATTTTCTATGAATATAAATTTCAAGTCAAAAATAGCAAAGTATAAGTCAATTCTATGCTAGAGGTAACTTTTTAAAATTAGCTAAATGTTTGGTAAAATGATTAGAGAAATTCCATAGAACTTTTCTTACGACTTAGATCTTAGTGTTGGATACACTGTACTTCTTTCTTGTAATTTGGCCTGAAACTTATTTTGAATTTTAGCGCACAATGCCCGCATGTCAAGGCAGGGCTGTCTGCATGTTGGAAGTTTTTTATGCATTTTTTATAAGAAAAAAATTGTTGATACATGAAGTTTCAAATGAAGGTCTGCATGGCCGGGTTCAAGTGCAATAAAAAAAACTCAGATCTAAAAGGCTTGGGTTCAGTGATCAACTGATAATGAATGAATGAATGAACAGAACACTTTATTTGCCGCTTTTCAGACCTCAAAGACATTTAATCACTTCAAAGCAGGAAACAAAGCACAAATTGATGACAAAAATAAAAGAAAATACAATCCACAAAATAAAACTGGACATCTGACATGTCTCCATACACCCACTCATTTCCTGACATTGAAAACAAAATAGTGACTGATGATAGTTTACCAAAATAAATTATTCCTGAAGCATTATTAACCATTGCAATAGTTGCACCAGGTTATTTGGATGCAAAAAATGTAAGTCAACAAAAATGGAAAGGTCTGAGATTCAAGTAAACTTTTTCAAAACTCAAGTTCACAAATGTACTATGAAGCTTTGCTTTAGTGATCATTTATAAAAAAAAAGATTCCAATTCAAATTCGAATTCTTTTCGAAAATATATTAATGCTCAAATAGTTAAATCGGGTTTGGATGTTGCCCTCTTTTACAGAGAAAATTCATTATTATCAAACAGGTGAAGGTTTTGAGATTCGAGTGAAAATTGTTGAAAACTCAAGTTCCCAGATCTAAAGCTTTTTTTAGTCATCATTACCAAAAGCATTAACTCACTTTCAAATGATTTTGGAACAAATTTAATCGTTATTGCAATAGTTGCAACGGGTTCAAATGCCGCCTTCTTTGACCTGAAATTATTCATTAGTATCAATACAAGCAAAGGTTTTGAGAGTCAAGTGAAATATTTTCAACGCTAAACTTATTCCCAGATGTAAATCTTCGTTTCAGTCATCATTTCCCAAAAACAATACTGTAAATTCAACTCAAATTCAATTTATTCCCGAAACAATATCAACCCTTGGAATATACCCTACACTCCTACAGTATAGTTGCACGAGGTTCGAATGCCCCCCATCTTTCACAGGTGCCGTTCATTATTCGCGTGCGAATATACTGGGAAAGGGCCTCTCCCTGAATGGGCAGCAATTCCAAGTTTTCGGGGCCACGAGCAGGCGCTAATGGTCATGATGATTGCCACCCATTTCTTCCTTTGTTTTCCCGCCATGACCCCGACTATGCACAGAAGAACCCCGAAAATACCTCCTGGGAAATCCCTCGCTTATTCGCAGGGGGTACACGAGAATAGATCCAGGATTACAGTTGTTCAAGTCTCTGGCTTAAAACTTCACTTTACCTCGATTCCGCCGTCTTATAGGAATAAGAAGCTTTTTATTTGAGATTGAATAAAGGATATTACAACTGAGGAAGATTCTTGATCCGAAGGCCGGGACAACAATGAAGTTGCTGTTTTTCGCGTCCTGAAAATTGTACGAAGTTTTCGGGTACTTTTTTTCTCGCTTGAAAGGAATGACGTAGGAAAAGTTGCTGATCTCTGTTATTATTGTGACGCTGAGAAAAGTGTGACGGAATTCATGTCTTGAAGTTTGTTGCACAAAAGTTTCTTGGTAAATCCTTATTATTGAGGCTGTGAATTAATCTCCTTCCAATTTTTTTTCTTCCAAGAGTTTTAAAGTTGTGTGTAACATTGTTCCACATAGTTCATCATGAATGATGTGGGAACATTGTTCACTTGAACATCCTGCCCACATTGTTCATTAAAAGGAAAAAGCAAGAAAGGCCTTGTTGTAAGGAACATTTCCTTTTCACAAATGCACTTCTATCTTAATTATGCAACTTTTTACAGATCTTCAAAGTTTGAGGACCATTTTAGATATTGCTTCATGTGTTCAGCAAAATTTTCAATTGTAGTCAACAATGAATCAGCAATGTTCAAGTGAACATTACAGATACATTGCCTCACGTAAAACTTGAATTTCAAGGACATTTCACTTTAAATTGGCAAAATGTCTATTGCCTCAAATTATATTTCAATGTTTATGTGTATGTTGCTAAATGTGTTGGCACTGCATTGTTCAATGGTGCTCTGAATGGGGGTGCATTTAATTGTCCACAAAACGTTGGGTGCTGTACCATTCCCAAATGCACCCTACAATGCATTTCAGAATGGCCTTCAAATGGTGTTCCCAATGGACTGCCAATGTGTTCTACAATGCTTAGCTCAAAATGCCAGGTCCAGGACAGGGGCATTGACTGAAAATCCCAAACATTGACAGAATGCATTGCAGAAAACATTGGGAGGCTGTTTCCTCAACTTTTCACAGCTATTACTGGGTAAAAATTCATTGGAAAATGTGATCCAACATGCAGAGATTCAAACATTTTCACACTTTTTGATGAATAATTATGCCTGTTGCATCCTTTGTGTTTCTACTTTGCAGGTTTTTAAAATATTTTTTCAATGCATTTGTGAAAGCATCACTGATTTCACATAATCTTTTCTGTCTTGTAGGCGGGTTCATCTTCGTTGTCCAGACTTTACAGCCTATAAGTGTAAGCTGTACAAAAGAAAATAGACGGATAAGTTGAGTCTGGTAGAAGAAAAATGTCCGTTTTCCTTGTAGTTTGCCAAGTTCTAGTTCTTTATTTTTATATATTAAAGTGTGGAACCGAAAAGGGAAGCGTGACAAATGAAATTCAGGCGGAAACGACCCAAATCTCCGGATAAAAGTACTGTACCACTCGTATTGCTTCCCGTCTCATTATTTTATACGAATTTTTACTGTCTCTGATACGTAATCACTGATGGCTTATCTTAATTTCCCTTGACCACAAATCTCAGTGTAAGCACAGTAATTTTCTTTATTCTCTCTTTCTCTCTGTGTGTTTCCACAGCTGCGACGCCGGAGATGGAGTACGTATTCTCGGAGCAGACCCTGCAACCCGGGCACGGCGTGTCGCTCAAGTGCGTCGCTTCCGGAACCCCTCCGCCACATTTCGTGTGGACCCTGGACGGGTTCCAGTTGCCGGACAATGAACGGTTCGTTTCCGGTTTTATCTCGGGGTTCCGCATCCACCACATGCCTTTTTCTCGATTTTTCTCTCTCTCCTCTGTTTTATTCCTGTCTGCGTGTAAGACTCGATGCACACACTTGAAGGATTGTTTCTTGGGTGGGCTTTTATTCGGGGTCCAAAAGGATAACGTGGCTGTTACCCTTTGTTATGTTGTGTGAACGTATACAGGATATGGAGTGAGCTCTACGGGAATTACAGTGGAGCCCCGACTTACGGACGTGCAGCAGGCATTTACAGATTATTAGACTATAGGGCACTTTAAAACCAAGAAATACGTCCCAAACCCAGAAAATGTTCTGAGATGCAGACGGTTTGACAAAATTTTCCAGAAAATTTTGGGAGAAGAAGAAAAAAAAATCAAGTACTTTATCCGTGTATCCTGATTTTATCGTATTAATTTCCGTCCAGTCCAATATATTTTTTTAGATTACTTCAAGGTACCCATCAATTCAATACCTTGTTTCCAACCTCCATACGAGTTCTTCGCAATATTTATGAACATGCGGTCGCAGCTCTTGTTCCGGAACGACCGTTTCGACGTGATACGAATTAATTCATTTCAAGTGCGCATTAACCGTGTTTAGGATTCATTAGCTAACGTTGCGTGAGTTAAGTAATTTTTAAAGCTGAACAAGGGCTCTTGCAGAATTTCTTGCGGTATTCTCAAATCGTTTCATCGGATCCAAGTGAAGATATAAATTTAAAATTTTCTCATGAAGATAGAAATGACGGCGGTCTGGATACTGGTCTCTTGAGTTCGGAAATTCATGTCGAATTATGTTCATTTTATGAAAATGTGATTCAATATGGGAAGAATCTCGTGTTGAGTATGTAGTCTGAAGAAAGGATCGGGCCAAAGATACAAATATTTAAAGATTGATTCTGCATTACACCCGTTTCCCGAAACAGGCGTAAGAAATTCTAGAACGAAAATCAACCTCTCTTGTTTTGTATTAGTATTTTTTAAATATTTAAAACGACAATTTTGGAAATGAGACATTCAGACAAAAACAAACTCAAATCAAAATTTTCTCCTTTGGCTCATCTTCATTCCCTTCAGTGATCATGAAAAAATGCTAGTATTTTGGGAACGTCATGAACCCCCATAAAGGAACATTTGGCAAATAATTCTAGGGGGATTTTTCTTTACATTTTCCTAAGAAGGTCATGCAATTTCAATGAAAGCATCGTGGAGATTGAAATATCTGGGGATTTAATTGAGTGAACGGTGATGTGATCATATCTTTCAATACTGTACTGTACTTCAACTACTGTATATCCAACGCCTGCCTTTTCATGCGCTGAATATTTTATATCTACAAACGACGACTTGAAGTAGTCCATCAGCATGCCAAAATAATAATCTCATGCTGGGGAAAACGGCAAAACAGGTTATGAATATTCCGCGCAGAAACTGCGCCTAAGTTTTTTATCAGACGGCCGAAAGCATTTTTGCGATGCGTATCTGCCCTCATGCGAAATTTATTTCCGAATGACGCCTTATTATTAAATTTCTCGGGACCCCCACGCGCAAATTTTCTTCCGCAATTAACACACCAGAAAGAGACACATTTTTCAGAGGTTTACAGTATTCTTTAAACTCTTGAATAATATGTGGGTCAGTGTGGATGTGATTGCAAAATTTTCGCTTGACTTGACTTGACTCGACTCGACGCGGTTCCGTAGGTTGTTATGGCGTGCATTATTTCTATGTGGGATGGCTTTCTTTTGGCACGATAACCAGCTTCTTCTTATATGTCCATTTCCTCTATCGTGTTCGGATAGATTCATGGTCGGCCAATACGTCACAGCGGCGGACTCGGTCATCAGTCACTTGAACGTCAGCAACATCCATGTAGAGGACGGGGGACAGTACCAATGTTCAGCCAGAAACTCAGTTGGGTCAGTTGAACATGCAGCCGACATAAACGTATACGGTATGTGATTTTATGGATGTATGTGATTCGATGTTTTACGCGGAGTATTTAGATGCTCAATTGTAAGGATTCGGGCAATTTTTCCGAATTTTTTTAATAGGTTCTCAATTCGCTGAATGATGATGAGTGAAATATTCAAGTTATGGCCAGAGTTCTCCACCCATGTCGCAACTTGCTGAAAAATGTCACAGGCCAGCTAAAGAATTGAGTTTTCAAAAATATTTCTATATCTTGAAATTTTGAAACAAATCTTAATGATTATTTTGCTTACAACAAATTCAAAACGCTTAAAGGTTTGCTAATTTTTAAATTGAAAGAGCGCACGTCCAATGTTTGAAGAGTTCTGTGGAAATACTGTATCAAATTTTATCCAAAGTCCAGTTTATCAGACGGTTTCGGTCGCATCAAATATACGGAAACCTTCGAGAAATTGTCTTCAAAATAGAAGGGCAGTCATGCAAAGTCATACGCCTATATTCTTACCAGATAACCTATTTATTTCGAAAGAAAAAATAATAATTTGGTGGATGTGAGAAGAACATTCCACCTCATATATAGTTATTCCTTTTTTATCTTAAAAGCCAGTTAATGGAAAGAAAAATACTCTTGATAGGATTTTGAATCACTAGCAATTATTGAAAAATGACTTCGAATATACGATCCTCTCAGTTGTTTTTTTTTTCGCTTTACTATAGAGTTTTAAGAAATCCTTCAAATTCCAGAAATTCGGGGCAAAAATTATTTTCCTCTCATCCATAACTTCTACCTGAATTCGATCAAACAATGCATCATTTATAAAATTTTCAATTCTGGGAAATACTTATCGAACACGAGAGATAAGTGCCAGTTTTCATAATTCAATGCATCAAGTTAAATTTAATACTTTATTGCTAAGTACATTTCAACTTCTCGCGACGAAAGAAGAATAAATTATTTTAAAATAGCTGAATAGAATCGGTTCCCGTAACTGGAAATGAGTACGAATTCCCTAGAATACATTTTAATCAGATTCGATTCAAGTCAAACGCCGTCACCGAGTATTCCATTGACATAAGTGAAATCAGTGTTGATGGACAGAACAGAATGAAAGTTGCAATAAATGCCGCAGAACTCTCCCCATATAGCATCTGTATCCTTACGGTCAACTTAATTTTATAGCACAACTTGACGTTAACGTGTTCTGGAGAAAAAATATCTTGTTGTTCCCGCCAAACTGACTTTTCGCGTGACTTCTTCCCTTTTTTGACAGGACCGCCTTTTGTGAGAGAAATGCCGGATGTTAACGCCATTTCCGGTGAGACCCTGGTCATTCAATGCCCCGCAGGCGGATATCCGATAACGGAGATGAAGTGGAAAAAAGGTGAGGATGCTGATAACATATCCCGCGGAATGTTCTTATTCTCCTGCTTGTCAGCTTTCCAGGTCCCCGATCTTTCTTTCTTCTTAGTACATCTTACATTTATTTGTGTGCAAGAACACAGCTCTTATCCAGTCGAACCTGTTGAAGTCAAATTCAAGGGACCATGGGAAAAAATAGAGCTAGGAAAAAAAGGATTTGTCTTGGTAAAAATGGTTGAATTGCAAGAAAGTGTAAATGCTGATATTCTGGGTCCTCATGTGCAAAAACACAGCTGGTATTCAGTCAAAGCTTTTGAAGTCCAATTCCAAGGGACCGGGAAAAAAATTTGAGCCACGGAAAAAAGGATTTGTCCTGGTACAAATTGAAGAATGGCAGGAAAGTGTAAATGGTGATCTGGGTTTTTAGTTGCATCTTGAGTGAGTTGATGGGATGCTTAACTTATATGAGGGCAAGTGTTCATTTTGCCAATTAGTGTTTCATTACCTTTGAAAACGCAAAAATTCAATTTTTCTATTGCTTTTCTCTGGCCTTTGGCAAGAGTCTCAAGACAATAATTCCCACAAAAAAAGCTTCAGAAAATTTGGGGTTTTGGAGGATTGAGAGGAAAAGCCTTTGAGTTAGATGAGATGGTTTAAATGCCTTATTTCTCAGGTAATTCAAACAGGGACTTGAAAAAATGAACATTCTGGTTGTATTTGACTTAGGGAGGTTTGAGTTATTACAGTGTTGAGATTCAACGGTAACATCAGTCCATCACAAATCAATGCTGTGGATTTTAAATTCCAAATTTTTATAGTGCACACATGCTTGTCTCAATAAACGCACAACATGGCAAATAAAAAGGTAATACAAGCGCATAAAATGATTAATCATGTACTGCATATTCATTTCTTCTATGTTTGATAGCATTTTAAGGACGAAAATATGTTCGTGATTCCTATAGAAAATCACGTTTCATGAGTTTTTCAAGAGCCTTTGTTTGGGAAGGTTTGGAATCCGATACGAAGTCGTTATTCATTAAACCAAACATCGATTTACATAAAGAGGGTGAGCGGTTTTCCGTAGATGATGTATCCGCAAAAAATACAGTTAATTTGAAAAAAAAAAAACCGCAACTGGAATTGAGGCATTAAATATGAACAAAAACGTTTGTCAGAGACAATTTTTTATATTTTCTGATTCTTTTTTCATTTTTCGTAATTTTTCTCTAATCGATTATACATGATGGTCAACGGAAGTGCTGCAGGTAATGCATACTCAAAACTTTTTTATCCATTGACCGGTTTGTGTTGAATGGTACTCTTTTTATTGATCGCGAAATAAGCGAACTCATTTCCGTGGACAATTAATGGCTGGCGTGGAGGTGAATAATTGGTTTCCCTCGTGCGAGGCCTCGTGACTGGAATACTTTCAGTGCATGCCAATTTACCATTTTATTTCCATTTCCCCTTGGTGAGTTCAAAAATAGCACGAACTGGCAAAAGACGAGTAATAGTAAATGTGCGAGATTTCCCAGGAATTCCCCCTTATAACGGTGATGCTTTCTCTTTTATTTTCTCTCATTCGAATGAAAATGCAGCGCTAATTTCTGGATGAGCAATATTGACGACGCTCATCACGGTTTTTAATCTAAGGAAAATGTAGTGAATTTTTGGCGAAAGATTATGTTCGTACCTTTTGGCGAAGTGAAATGGGCTGTATGAAAATGCAGCAGTTTTAGCTCTGAGGTTTTAGCTCTATATACGAATATACACTACCGGGGGATTCCACTCGAATTTATCGTACTGTCTTCTCAACCTTGGCTTCTTGAATGGATATTTTTATATGCGGTTATATGTTGCTGCGGAAAAACTTGAAATTTTGAAAAGAAATCAGCATCTGTGTTCCCCATTGTACGCTTTTGGGTCTGCGTACCGGCGGATTTTCATTACATTTTTTATGCAAAGTGGGGAACTTGTGAAAAAAAAATTTGACTAGTCAAGTTTCATAAAGTTCTTGATGACTCAAAAAGTTTTGTTTGAAAGACTTCATGACAGGTATTTGAATAAAGTAGGTCAGAACCAACATGTCAGCTACAGCTGTGGAAATACTTTAAAAAATTTTGAAGGTGTGCTCAACGAAATATTTCTCAGAATTAAAAAATACAATAATTCATTTCATCAAATATAGTACTTTATCTAAAGAGTTTACAAGTATTAAGAGAAAAATCAATTTTTTTCATGAGATAGTCTCAGCTGCCACTCTCTTTCCAAAATTTCAAATAAAGATAATGACAGTTTTGCCGCATTTTTTTGATGAAATTGTTATGCTAAATAAAGTTTCCCACAGTCAAGAAAAAAAAAATTTGTAGACTGACCCCAGTCTGCAGATCAAGGGTCGAGGAACACTTGATCTACATGAATGTAGATCCCTTCAATGAACTAATAATAGACTGTATGGCAATAGCGCAGTACAGTCAACCCCCATCTAACAGACTTGATTCGTGCAAGGGACAAGTCTGTTAGACGAAAAGTCCTTTACACAAATTCAATTACATAAACATTGAAAATTTCAATTTTCAACACTAATTTTAAACCAAAATAAGTCTGTTTGGTGGATTTTGTCTGTTGGGTGGGAAGAAAAACTGCTTGCAGAGCTGGTCTGTTTGGCAAAAATCCCTTACACTGGGGGTCTGTTAGGTGGGGGGCAACTGTATTTGCTCCGTAGACAGCATAAGAATATACTCAGATGCATCCCACGCGAACCTTTTTTATTGTCATATGAACCTCTACATATCTTGTGTATTTGTTTGCGTGTTGTTAACTTTTGCGTTGTAAAAACTTTCCCTTTTTTTAAATGAATCTAATGGATTATAGATCTCTTCATTATTGTACTAACTGAATGTATGACAATCAAGCATCAGTGTTCGCTTTTATGACTGTACTATTCATACCTGTATACGCTGGACGGGATCCCACACGATCTTTCATTGTGTTGTCCTATGTATGAACCTCTGGTTGTGGCTTTTTTCTGTTCAGTTTAACTCCTCTGTGGAAAAACTCCCATTTTCTGAAGAGGGACCTTTGTGAATGTAGATCCCTTAATTAAAGGGCTGTATGACAACAATTAATGAAGCAGTGCATGCTTTTGTAATAAAGAATTACAAAAGGAGGCAAAAAAGGTGAAACATCCAAAAATAAAACACATCATTCAGCGGTGGGGTTCAGCAGAGGATTTCCTTAAGTAAATCCCAAAAGATAAAATATATTCGCATTTTTTAACCCCAAATTAATTCACAGATCACATGAGATTTGAATCACACAATCATAGTAACAGATTGATTTCACATAGAAAATTGGATGCACAGGTAAAATTGAATTCACACATAACACATGTGAAAAGTGGTAGATTGATGTTAATCTCCTAATGGTTGGTGCCAGACTGTTTCGGATCTCAGGGGTAGTGTACAGTGGCCCCCCCGCCTAACAGACCTCCCGTGTAAGGGATTTTTGCTGAACAGACCAGCTCTGCAAGCAGTTCTTCCTCCCGCCCAACAGACAAAATCCACCAAACAGACTTCTTTTGGTTTAAAATTAGTGTTGAAAATTGAAATTTTCAATTTTTATGTAATTGAATTCGTGTAAAGGACTTTTTGTCTAAGAGACTTGTACTTTCCTCCCTTCCAAGAATCTGCGGGCACACCTGATTGGCTGAAAGCCACAGGTGACTAATTCTAGTACACAATAAATGTGAACTGCCATCTAACGGCAGTCCAATTGGAATCTTCTTGAAAGCTCTAAAACATTCTTGATTACTTGAGAGAATTAAAAGTGCATGACGTCATGGGCAGTCTAATTATTCCGTCACAGCTTTGTTGGCCGTAATCCTTGGTTAAACCGCATATAGCAGGGATATTCCCTAGCAGGATTCTTTACCTTATCTCCTCGTGCATCTCGTGCTGTGCATCTCTTGTTTGTGTGTCGACAGATGACGCGGTGCTTCCGGAAAACCGGCGCCAGAAGGTGTTCCCTAATGGGACCCTGGTCATCGACCAGGTTCAGCGGGATGCGGACAGCGGGCGCTACACGTGCAGCGCCGAGAGTCGGTCCGGGAGACAAGCTTCCAGGGACGTCCGAGTCAGTGTTTTCGGTTAGTTCTTCCTGCTTCTTCCCTTCACTTATTTATGTTTTTGTTCCTTGTTATTGCTCTATCTGCTGGTTTCTGGGAATCTTTTTTTGTTCGTTTGCTTTTTTCCCCCTGGAGTTGAGTGTCATTCGATATATTCCCCCGCAGCTACTGCTGCATGCTCCCATCACACGCGCTGGGGGTTTCCCTCATTTTGCCGCAAAGCTTGGCTCTTGTGAGCGCTATTTATTGCGAACATACTTGTGCGTTTAGGGGGTGGAGAAGAAGAGCTCTGTGAGTGACATCACAGTGAAAGCACACGAAAAATTCCGAAAATTTAAAGCTCACCAGTTATGGAACATGTTTTGACCATGTATAGTGAGGTGGAGAAAAACGCTCTGTGAGTGACATCACGGAGTGAAAGCGAAGAAAATGAAACATTGAAAGCACAAAAAAATTGAAACATTGAAAGCAACTCTTCATTCAATGAAAATTATATATAGTGCATTGGGGTGGAAAAAATAACTGTATCTGAGTGACATATCACAGTTACTTATTATTATTTTTTAATTGAAAATTCATCAAGTGGCAAATTCATTCTTGCATGGTAAAATTGAAAACTGACTATTTATTGAACATGTTTTGACCATACATTGTCAGGTGGAGAAAAACTCTCTGTGAGTGACATCACAGAGTGAAAGCAATAAAATTTTGAAACATTGAAAACAACTCATCATTTATCGATGAGGCAGACAAATTTTATGATTACTTCATCTCAAGGGAAGGAGATCACAAATATACACCAATGAAATCTTGAAAGCAATACCTGTATAACAAAGAGACTTGCTCATAAATCAGTCATGCCCAGCAAAGACAAATTTGCTGTCACAGCAACTCAAAGTTTCTTTCTAGTAAATTATTTGTAGCACATTTAATAACATACAGTGCTGGAAGCTGTATACAGTATATGCCTCATCTTCCGATTCTAATACCACAAGTTCTTTTTGACATTCATCACTGCTGAATACCGCCATTTTCTTTGCTGGAATCAGCATTTATTATGTCTGGACTGTAAAAATGGTTTCGAGAGAATACTAGTCACAGAAAAAGTTGTTCTGCCAAAAAGGTATCGATCAAAACACTTTTCACATTGAAAAGAAAACTTGAAAAAACCTCACAATTTATAGTTTCGTCGAATGGATATTCTTTTTCCATATCAATTCTTAAAACAAAAAAGCATTGCTGTACTTTCATCTAAAAAAAATCACTTACTTGGAAGGACACGTGGTCAAGAAAACTTTCATTGGTAGGAAATTTTGAAAGTTGTGATTTCATTATGAGACTTTCGCGAAACTTTTCCGCATGGTCTTTCTTCGATTTTCGAAACTTGTTCGGCGACCTTGATAATATCGCTGTACATATATTGGGCTGTAAGATGATCACTCATAAACTGAAAACGAGTTAGATGAAAAAAGTTTCCTTAAATTTTTTTTTGTGTAGAAAACTAATCGACCTGGAAGTTTGCACTTCAGTAATTCTTTGCTATCGCTTTGAGTGAAAACAATTTTCGTTTATCACCATGCATAAGTCGTATATGTTCCTCGACCTCGATGTCTCTCGAACTTTTATCGATCTCAGCGAACATCAATGAAACTTGAGACATGTTCTTTAAAAAAACCATGTCGATCAGCCCTGTAGAAGAACTCCTCCTTTTTCTCTTTACCACACTCTGGATAATATCTCGGTTTATATTCCTTATTTTAAAATAAAAAGGGTCCATATTAAATACACATTTATATGCATAGTGGCAAGTGAGAGAGAGGAAACTGAATTTTTCTTGTCTTTTTCTTAATGGGAAGTTTCACGGTCCTCTCATAATGAAATCTAAGTTTTCTGCGTGACTGGATGGCAAATATATTTGAAAAAAAAAATTGCCGTATAGAAAAAGTTGTCTCTTGCTTCCTGACAAGGATTATATGGTATTTATATTTAGGAATTTTTTAGTCTGAATTGTCTTTGAATGGTTCTCGAGCAAATACTCCGGATTTCTGAAACTTTATGGAAAAAATGTGTTTGAGAGGATTTTAATTTAGATAATGGATAGAGATTTCGTTATTTGCAGAATGCAGCATTTCTGTCGAGATTATTATTCGCGCATTTCTGAGTTAAAAAATGCACCACATGTACTTCACTATTACATTTCCTTTCATTTGATTTTTCAGAAAAGTAATAAAAGCGATCGGGCATTTCGATGCATGATTAAATTCAAAGAATAGTCACAGAATGTGACTCACCACTTCCTTTTGATGAAATCACGCGCAATATTCTTCGTACGACAGTCATATTTCCAAATTATTGCATTCGTAATCTCTGCGTACTGTCAGAAGAACCGCAGGATATTGCGGGGTTTCCTTGATAAATGAAGGGAATTCTAATAAATTTCACAGTTCTTTTCGGCCACAACCTCTGAATTAAATCAGCTGACAGGGAAAACTTTACCCCGGGAAAAATAAAACTAAAATTGATCCCGCACATTTTGGCGCAATTTTAATCTACTCAAATCTCATATGTGATATTTCACGTGAGCAGCAGTTTATGCCAATTTACGCTTGTATCTAAACTGTTACTCGCGCTGAGTCGCGCATCGGTGTAGAGAAAAAAAGACAAGAAGATCTCGTGTGTCGGGATATTTTTGAATTCTTTAAAACTTTTCCAACGAATGAAATATGCCCCAGAATCGATTGTTTGATCTTCAGGAATAAAGGAGCAATAGGAAACTCATTATTGCGTCATCGAAAAGTTTGATATTGAGAATATTAGCTTGAAGAAGCGCTCCAAAACTGAATTTATTCATTTTTTAGAGTATTTCTGAATTGAAACACAAGCACTTCTTTATCCTTTGAAATACTGTATATCTTTCATATCCGTCGCTTCATCCCTGAAATTTGTCCCCAAAATGACGACATTCAGTCTTACGAATGCCAGAAGCCAATAAGTTATTTCTTGTGACTGCCAAACGGATGATGCAAATTTCCTTCCAAACGCAATATAGCCGTGAAATGCGTGCCGAAAAGAAGCTTCGATAAATGGGACAGAAAAGGCGAATAAGAGAAGAAGGTTTAATGGAAGCAATATTTCAAAGAGCAAGCAAGAGTCGATGACATCCCGGTTTGATCCAGCTGCAAGACCCGATCGAAGATTCCTCTTCTTGTATATATAACTAAAGGGCACAAGTTCTTGGGAAATTTCTGCAGCATGAAATACGAGCAGAGTTTGACAAAAGAAAATGGCGGGAAAAGGGAGGATACTGAAGATTTCCGGCACCTTTTGTGTGTGTGTGTGTGTTACTACTGTTACATCGATGAACGCACCACGGGGGTAATTTATCGAGCCGAACTGTCTGTGATCAGGTCTTTGAAGGAATTTTGCACGAAGAAGAGAAAAGAGGCTCTGGTCTCAGCCTTTTTCCTTCCATTCCTTACATATTTCGTATAAAAGTATAATTATGCGATTTTCAAAAACGATGCCGGGTTTTACGATATTTGTCTTTCGATTTAATGCAGTACGATTCTGTATATACAATATTTTTTTCTCCTTTTTCGCAACTCCAAAATTACAGCATTCGCTCTAATACGGCCAATGATGGCAATGACTTTTAATATTTATGCTTTAAACATCTTATAATCCAAAATATTCTTGATGACGCATAAAATTTTCACCTGTAGTTAAAAATATTGGTATTAACCCTGAATTAAAATCTTTTGAATATGTTTTCGAATATTAATTTCACAAATGAGTTTTCTAGCAAAAGAAAATGGACGCAATATTTCAATTAATAAGCAAGTATTTTCTATATAAATTTAAGTTGAAAGTGATCTGTATATCTACCTTCTAACTTTAAAATTTAACCTTTTAGAAAATTGATCTAACATCTATAGACGAATGAAGAAAAGTCGACTGTCTTCTTTTTTTCTAATCTGGATATCTTTTAGTTGGCCAGAGGCCAACTAAAAGATATGTTCAAAATCGAACAATTCTTCGCTGATTTTAGGACATAATTAACACAATAAAATTCCGCAATCTTTGGGGTTCGAAATTCTAGTAAACACGCTAAAATTTCCTCCATTTTCCGAGCATCAAAAGAATATATGGACCGAAAATCACGTCATATGCTATTCCGAATAGTGCTTTACATTGGAGATTGATAGAGGGGTTTTTTTAAAGAAAAAATTGAATGCAGGACTCCTGGCATTGTTTACAATCTCTAATTCTGTTTTTTTCCTGTTATATTTGTCCATTGAGCAGTTTTTTAACGTTTGTGCAGTTCATGAACTGTGATCAATTTTCAAAAAAACAATTTTTCTAATTAGAGTCTATTTTTTTATTTGAAAATGAGGTACGGTGATGCCAAATCCGACGTCGATTGCAATTTGAACGTTCGTTTGAAAAAAGTCATCGTATAAAGTCTTTGGTTTTCCTTTCCCTGATATAATCCGTGATTGAATCTCTTTAATTTTCGCAAATTGATACAGAGTTTGTTAAGATGTTTGCTCGCTTCGGGCTGCATGTTCAAAAAATCTACGATCTTTTTGATTCTTTTAAAATTTTGTAAAGGGATCAGCGTGGATGTGGTCGTTATAGCTCTTGCCTCTTATTCACGATTAGGCACATACAGTATACTGACGAGTGACGACACAGCATGCTATTCTGCAACGCCGTATTCTTCACTATAGCTTTTCTATGCGGGGTTTTAATTTCCTGTGCGACTTCCACATCCGTAATGATGTTCTTTCTCCAGCAATGGTTGCACCACGACGAAGTTTCACACTTATATCTCTCTTTCCAAGTTATTTTCTAGGAAATACTTTTATAAGGCTGAGCGTGTCAGAATTTAAAGTTCACGGATTCTCAGACGTCAATGAATCATCGTTTGAAGTTATGTGAGCTGAGCTGCCTAAGATTTTCACCTCCAAGGATTAAATAAAAAAACAAAAGTTTTGATGGATGGAAGTTGGGGACTCACCACACGTATTAATAATCGAGGCTTAAAGCTAATTTTTGGAAAAATCAAATCAGGTGGAAAACCAACGAAGTAGAAGAAGTGTGGTGAAAACCAGCAACATATTTTCCCGTCTCCACAGAAATAAAAAAAAAAAAACTTTTTGCGCCAACACGTCTTCGACTCAACTTTTTCTAGTCTTTTGCTTCATCCCGTACTTGATCAAAATACTGCATCAAGAATGAGATGAAGAAATTAATGGAAACCTCTTTCTCACCACGCTTTTATAGTCAGTCGACTGTTTGCTGGTTTTTTTTTAAATGGTTGTACTAAAGAAAGGCTTTTATTCTGAGAGGCGGTTTGTCTGCTGTAAAATATTCTGAAGTCTTGTGATACATACATCTTTGTGCTGGGACTTTTTGAAAAATACTTCAACTTATCAGTTTAGAAATTCCACGCCTAATTCTATCCCTGGTCTTGTCCCAAACTGAATCTGCCTTTTTATTTCCTTCATTTATTCCTTTTGATCCACAGCCCATTCTTCATTTTTGTGTTGCAATGACATTGAACAACAATGGACAAATGGATAAATCGGCGTTCCTGTTTGGCTCCTGTGTTTGGAAAATTATTGATTCTATATGAGAAAAAAAAGGGAACAACTGTATTGTTCGTATTAATGCTGAAAAAATTCAAAATTTCATGGAAGCTGGGTTTGTGAAATACGCTCTTTTGAAGCATGCTATTTGCTGTTAAGAATCATGCTCGTGTTCTTGTTTGGAAATTAATTTATAAGCTAAGCAAGGAAAATGATTGAAACAATTCAAAAAAATGAAAATGTTTGTTATTCAAACGAGATTATTCAATCAGGCGTGCATACAGAAGCTATCTGTTCATTTTCGCTCAACCATCACTTGATCTCGCTCACGGTGATCGAAAATTGAATCAACATCATAAATTGAATTTTTGCCCACGCTTTGAAGTACTGTACTATCTATGGAAAAATCACTCATCCGTAAATTCAATTCTATTGGTACTGTATTCATTTTCCATCAGCCCAGAGAGTGTCTTCACAAAATATTGTACAGGACGACGTCTCTTTCACTCGTTTGCATTTTACAAGTTATACTCGCTGTAATTCATTCGTTCATATCGGTTTTATTCTGTATGTTAATTTTTTATATTTTTTTTCGAAATACATTTCGACAATGCGACCAAAACTTACTCGCGAGTGCAATTGTTTGAATGGAATGGTAACAACTGAGAGCATGCTGATGAGTTTAACATTTTCAAATGTCAAAATAAATTCAAGAAATATATTTAAAGGATTTATTTACTACGAAAATGCAACCAGCAGTTGGAGATTTGTTACGATTTTTTAAGGGGAATGTGGGAGGCAAGCGAAGTGGGTATTTGAAGAATTTTGAAAATGGTTTCCTGATGGAGTCACAATAGAAGACATGAAAAAAAGGTCAGATTGGCGAAAGATTCTACCAATAAATAAACCACCTTTTGGGTACGCAATTATTCTTGCTCTTGAAAAATTGAAACAGAAAAAAATGCAAACCTTTTTCAAATTTCAATTCCTGTTCCAGAGATTCATTTCCTGAAAAAAAGAAGGAAAAAAACATACCAAATAAAATCTGGCCAGTCGGAATTTCGCTCGAATTGTCCTTCCGTTTTGCGAAACGGAAGGCAAGCAAAGTGCGTATATATGAAGAAGTTCAGAAAGAATATGCAAATCAAGTCGCAACATGCGTGACAAAAGGACAGATCAGCAAAAAGGCCTCTGAAAAATACACGACTTCTCGACTATACAAAATTACTAATACTCATGTGACAATGTCGTCAGCAAAAAAAAAGACGAGAAATAAAAATCCAAACCATCTGCTGGACGCGTGCACTTTGAAAGTCAGAGAAACGCTTGATCACTGAACCGGCAAAAGGTTGAGGTTGGAATTCGTGAAGTAGTTATAGTGCCTGAGGGGAAGGTTCAAGAGCTGCTGGCGTCTCTGGAATGCCTCCAAAATGCGGCCCTTTGCAAGGTCCTCTTGATGGGAGATGACCAGGGCTTGTCCCTCGGCCTGAAAGCCTTTATAGTTGCAAGGACCCAGCCAAGCGCAAAAACCTTCCAGGTGACTGCCCTGGGGTTGCTTGTGCTTTTGATGCGAGAAATGGGTTTTCTCTTGGGAGTTCAGTCGGGATTTCCGGGGTTTGCGGAAACGCAATTACTCCCTGACGTGGTCAAGCTTTTCCTGACAAGATCTGCTGCTGGTTCCAGTGTTTCAAAGTCTCGGTATATCATTCCTTTCTTCTTTTCTTCCCTTTTCTCTTGCCACGAGAAAACGAGAATGGGAACTTGTCAAACTTGTACATGTGTAAGACCTTATATGGAAGAAATCGATCGAGTTTTATATACTTTGTCGATAAAAAACCAGCTCGATGTTCTGGTATTAATTTTTCCTTCAATGAAAATCATCACACTAATCCACAGGTAATTCAACAAAAAAGTGTATCCTGGTGGGTGATGAAACGAAAATTATTATTTTTTTTGCAGATGAGTTGGTAGTATCAGTTTAAACATGGATATTTCCATAGGTCGTCGTTGACAAAACCTGACCTCATTCAGTTATTTCTGGCACTTCTTTTATGCATGTTGAAGTGGAATAGAATTCCTGTTGCTTCAGGTGGGAATTTACTTCCAGTCCAGGAAACACCTGTTCATTTCAATTCTCATTGAATTAAAAAAAAAAAAACTGGATTGAGCCTGTTTTTTTATGCGGGCACCAGATAGTAAAAATCACATAAAAATCTTCAGTGAATTCCGCCGAATCGCCGAAGAAAATTCTCCTACGATTTCAATTGCCCTTTTAGAGTCAAGAGAAATTCTGCTGAAAACGAGTTCAGTAGTTTAGGAATATCGTATGCCAAAAGATTAGAAAACAGGGTTGAGACTGTTTTCGTATGATGGCGCCACATACAGTATAGTTAAAATCACTGTAATTATTTTCTTAATTCCGTCGAATTGACGAAGACACTATTCGGCTATCTATAGTGCCTCAAAAAATTTAGCTGAACGAGATCAGCAGTTTATAAAATCGTGTATATCTTTTGAAAAAAAAATTACTGGGATTGAGCCTGATTTTCTATATTGCTGGCATCGCATTAAAAAACACGGTTGATTCTTCGAATATTCGCAGTGCCGCCGAGAATCGTGCCATTCTCTTTCCCAAACGACCTGCTCAAGGAAGGCATGCGAGCAGCTGTGACTTGTCAGATCCTGGAGGGCGACTTGCCAGTGTTTTTCACGTGGCGCCTGGGAACGGCGGTGTTGTCGGGCGACGCTTCCGGCGACGACCGCGTCAGCGTCCGCAATCAAGACGAATACAGCTCCACACTCGCCATCCGCCAAATTGGATCCGAACACAATGGCGAATACGTTTGTGTGGTCGAAAATGCGGCGGGGCAGCGATCACACAGTGCCAATTTGACCGTCAATGGTGAGCATGACTAAAAAGACTCTTTAAATACAGCCATTGCCAAAAAAAAAGCCAAAGGCTTTTGGCAGGAATTAAACGCGTCAAGTCACTCGCGGAAACACATGAGCGTTTCCAGGTTAACATTTCACTAGCTTTCAGTAGCTTCACTGCTTTCTGAAGCGTCTGAAAGAATGGTGTGAAAAAAATGTCTGAATTGTCTGTCTGATAACCGTCGCCAAAGGAAACGTCGTATCACTCAAATTTCTGAAACAGTGTAAAAATCTTTTGACTGAAATTCATAATGATAAGTGTTGGGCATGCATACGATGTACAGTAAAGTACTCTGGTGTACTCAATTCTTAGAAGCATTTCCCCCTCCTCAAAATTGCAGTGCCAGGAACATTGTGGGGAAATTGAAGTAGGGAAAAGTTGAGTTTTACAGAAAAAATAAAGGGTATAAACAATCAGCCAGGCTGCGGCCGGGGTTTTCACACCCAGATGAAGATGCGTGTATGTTCTTTCCAAACGTACAGTTTTACACATATATACAACTTTCTGGAATTCCTTTGCTTTGAGTTAGACAAATCTTGTTCTCGAGTTCCGCGTTGAGAAAAGGTCAAATGCAGAGTGTCTTCATTGTAGAATTTCCAGTCCTTTTAACGTTTCAAGCTTCCGGAAAAACAGGGGAACCAAGGGTTCCGTTTCTTGAGGGAAGTGTCCCATTAGGGGGTCAAGCAAATGGTCATCTTCCGCTGAATTTGGCATGGCCCAATCAATGGGCCTCAGCTTCTTAATGAATAACAGACCTTGGTGGCAGCCGAGCTTGCTGTCGAGGTCAAACTCTTTGTTCAGCAATTTCTTTGAGTTGGTGTTTTTGACGGATTTAGCCGTCTGTTTTGGCCTTTTTGTAAAGAACGCTTTGAGCGTATTAAATTCGGCAGGGACTCGGGTCTTTTGCAATGTTTAGAGTTTCTTCCTACAAAGAGGAATGTGAGAAATCTGATCTACCAATTTTCTCAGGCCATGGAGAAATGGTTTTTCCTCCCAAAGGAAATGGTAAATTTCTCCAGAAGGACAATAATTCTTTTGTGAAGTTCAACGTTTTGCGAACATATGCAGCTTAAATTACTTGGCGCAAAAAGCATCGCCATAAAAGTTGTTATCCTTCTGAAGGATATGTCAGTAAAAACGAGGAGTCGAGGACATTCTCGAACCTTTGTTTGCAGCTGTTGATCCCCTCTTTCTCTTTTCCCTGACAAACATCCTGGTACCAGAGCATCTTCCAGGATAACTTATCCTGTTCTGATTGCATATTAAACCTGGTGAAGGTTAAATATAATTGCTAGTATATAAGCTGTTCCTTTTCCATTAATAGATTAGATTCAAGTTCAACTGTGCGTTATCCAAGTTATTCTCATTATTCTTGCAAGCCCAAGCTCTTTGAGTCGTTTATTCATACATATTTGCTTGAAATACAGTCTATCCCTTCAATGTAGGAATTCCGAAAGGAATCCTGGTCCAGTCCCGGACTGATCAACTTGTTTTATTGTTCATCAACTAAATACTTGACATCAACTTATATTGCCGTCTTTTGTGCCCAATAATAAGCCACTCAATGAAAGGCAGCAGCATGTCCAGGGCAAAAAATCTACTAACTTTAACATCCTTTTACTGTAAATGATGAAATGCCTAAAATAAAAACACGTCAAAATGCCTGAATCGACTTTCTGGCAATTGCCAAGAGGAATTTTTCATTCAAATTTCTGATACCAAAGTCTTTTAAATGAAACACCTCAATATGCCACTCAGAGAAAAGGCATGAGGCTTTCTAGGATAACATTTTATTCGCACTATTTCTTTCTGAATTCTGAGATGTCTTGAATAAATTGTATGAAATTGAAATAATTTCAGGAAATTCTTAAAGCGTATTGAATGAACACTCATCTAGATTCTCTTCTAAATCCTCAAACTTTTCGATATTAGCGTATATTAAATGATTGCGCAGAAAAAAGACCATTAGGAAGGCTCTGAAAATGGGATAGAGTTTCAACATTCGGAAAATAGACCCAAATCCCGCAAAAAAAACCCCCATTTTTCTGAGCTTCTGAAATATTCAAAAAATTTACGCATGAAATGCATCAACCATCATCTGAATGAAACACGTGAAAACTTCTTTCTGTCGTAAAATTTAATCCGAAATTCGATAAACCGCCAGTTGAATTGAAACCATAAAATCGAGTGCATTTAAAAATATGTTCAAGAATTAAATTTAAAAAATCTTTTTCTGCATCTCACATATGTAATGGCGCCGCGTTTTCTGAGATCACGTGACCCGAGCATGCTACACACACTCGGGCACGTTGACAATAGCCGTACACGGGTACGGCGTGGTACGCGCCCAGTATGTCGCAACACCGACTACCGGGTTGGAGGGCGAGGAAAGGAGGAGGAGGGTCCGAAGAGCGTGGCGTGGGCTCCAAAGCCCACAGAAGAATTCGTGCAGCGATTCAGAGTGGACCTCTGTTGTGTTGTTGTCTGTTTGTCTGAGCGATTGTTTGTCTTGTCTAAAAGCCTTGAATCTGAAGTGTGTTGTGAGCTTATATTAAAGAGAGCAACTTCTTGGGACTCCCTTCTGGAGGATCCGGCCGGTAAAGGCTGAATCTGCTTTTTATTTCCATTTCGAATCCCTTGTCGATTTCCACCGGACATATGTTCTGCTTGATACACGTTCTACAGGGAAACTTAGACATGCTAAGTTACGTAATGAAATCAAAAACACGTAATTCAAAACCTTCTCTCGAAAGGGGAAAAAACTTCTCCAATAAATTCAGCATTTCCTTGACATATATTTCGATGCATAATATCTTTGGGAAATTGTGAGGAGTATTATTGGCGGCAAATTAATTTGTAAATTATTGGTGGGCATCAGTAAACATTCAAGCCGTGTAAAGGAAGATAAACAGTAAAAATAAGATACTCACGATTATCTCAAGAACCCATCGTATCTTCTTGAGACTGACAAAGAGGTTGTCATTCGAAAAATGAGAAGAAAAAAAAACCCGAATTTTCACTTCGACAAAAAATGAAAAAAAGTTGCTGAAGAGATGCAGTACCGTCAAAGAAACTACTTCACGCGATAAATCCCCTGAACCTCTCTGATTAAATTGAATGATACGAATGATTCTTCGAATTCGATAAATTATGATCTCGGGAAGATAAAAGCCGCATCTTCGTATATGGAACACGGATGAGTGCCTCAAGGTAATCGATCGCATTCCAATTGATTCCCTCAAGCTTTCCACTGAATTAAATCCAAGAAATCCATCTCATTTTTCATAAGACGCGTGTCTTCTTACCCCGCCTGTGAACTCTCTGCTTCTATCATATACTGTTTTCACATATTCCTTATTTTTTCCCCGAACCCGTGAAGTTTTATCCAGACATCGCATATATATATACGCAGTTGCGGTTCACAACTATAACATCAGTCACAGCTTTGAGTCTCTATACCCCGGAAAAAGAAATGTTTTGTGCTGGTCATACCCCTGCATTCTTTCTTCTCAAGAAAAACAGATCAATGTCACAGGATCAGTTCGGGTCGATGGGGATCAGGAATGACCGTTGTCAATATTTCTTTCCTGGGGTAAAAAAAAGAAATAAAAGGATCTTCTTTTCTGAGGTTGAAGGACACGAGTACGTGTATATATACATACAGTCGATGTGTATGATGCACACATTGTTCTTCACAGCGATTTAGGTTAAGCTTCTTTCGAAAAGGGCATGGAACTCATTTCACCATGAGATTCAATGCCCATAAATGCAGGTTAAAATTAGCTGCGATGCCATGTTTTCTTGCTTTACACTCATGGAGTGTCTCTCTCTCTCTTTGATCCTAAAGTGCGTCATTATTCCCAGCGAGGAATGTAATGTTGGATGAATGTTTATGGCTTGGAATACCCTGTCTTTCTATTCTTGTGTGTCAAGTATTCAGGAATAATTTCCCCTTTGCCAATGAATACATGTCAGCATTAGACATAGGATGCTTGAATTCAGCTGAGAATTGAATGGATTCCTCGATGACTGTTAAGTATTATGTCACATTGTGATATACATTTCCTTGCCGAGATAGAAATGGACCAAGTTTTATCTTGTATCTATTAAGAGCCAAATTTTGGAAATTCATTCACTCTACCATAATCCGTCTTATCTTCAATATAAACTTTTTTGTTCAATCACAGGCATCTGAAAAAGAGCATTTGCATTCAAAAATAATCGAGGCCATTATTGAAAGAAGATGACAAAAATCAGATCTAAGGTTCAAGGCATATTCCTGAAAGAGTGTGACTTTTTGTGTGTGTAATCAAAAATAATGAGTTCCCGTCTTTCCTTTGAGACATTTAATTATAAAAATCTTGAAGAAAAATTTTTCGGTTTGTCTGAAGCTGAAACCTTTGTACTTGGTTCAATTCAATCATGAATCCATGAAATATAAATGAAATTATTGCTGCAGATCACGTGTGCCTGAGCAGGATGATGTGTTATTCAAATACGCATCCAAAAGAATTTTCTCATACTCGTCATAGGAAAAAAAAGATTTACTGGAAGTTGAAATGTTTTTGAATGATTTGGAAATGTTTTTCAGTGCCTCCACGTTGGCAAATTCAGCCTCAAGCGAACATGGCTGTGATTCAAGGTCGTGTCGTGATCATGGACTGCCAAGCTCAAGGGTATCCAGTGCCTCACATTGGATGGAAGAAACAAGCAATCGGTGAGTTACTATTTTTTTTCTTTCTAAATCATTCCTTTTTGGCTTACACATTTTTTCAACAATTCATTTCTAGCTGGGATATTTATTTTCACACTAATTTTAAATGCGTTCAATACCTGTGTAATGTTCATGAACATTGAATCATGCTTGAGTGATGACAGAAGGTCTGAAACATGTTATGCAGCTCAATGAATAGGTTTCAAACAAAATGTGGGGAATAATGCATTGAATAATAATTTCTTTGGTGGGGCAAATTGTGAAAACATA
Organism: Notodromas monacha; assembly: GCA_905338405.1. Taxonomy (NCBI): domain Eukaryota; kingdom Metazoa; phylum Arthropoda; class Ostracoda; order Podocopida; family Cyprididae; genus Notodromas; species Notodromas monacha. The sequence goes on from CAJPEX010001099.1 coordinate 28,888, forward strand.
ATATGTTGAAAATCTCATTTCCTCTTTTGCACTAACAGGCAAGAATTTGTCATAATGTGGTGATAACCAATACTGTATTATTCCATAAGATACGCACTGATGAGGTAAGATAGCTTTTACAAAAATTTTCAGTATACAGGTGGACTTCCTGTACAACGGAATTCTCTCTGCGCCGATTTTTTCTGGTTCCTTGAATTTCGTTTAGAGATTCAGTGAATCCTTAAAGCGACTTTTTTTTTGGTACCTTGAATTTCGTTTCCGAAGAGAGATTCCACCTGTATACCTGAAATATTTGTGCTTAGCTCATCAGCATGAGTTATAAAAACTAATCGGTCTAGAATGAATATGGCCCATTCTTTCCTTCAGTGGAGAACACAACGAGATTCTCTCTACTACGGATTTTTTTCTGGTTCCTTGAATTTTTTTGTAGAAAATCTGTATGCATGTTAAAAAAACCCTGAGACCAAAAAAACTTCTCATACGTCAGGAAAAATCGTTGTATATAGAAAGATACCGCTGTGTAGAAAGTCCACCTGCATTTGAAATGAGCATGAAAAAAATTATGCTGTGATTTGAAAGAAAAAAGGTGCGGAATGTTTGATAACGCACGAGAGCCGAAGTGTTTCTGAAATATTTGCAATAAATAAGATTCGGTCAAATCATTGAATGCAACATTTGTGGACCCAGAGTCCTTTCCATATGGGGTAAATGGCTCGATATTCTGCCAGCATTCGGAAGACTTTCGTCTCAGGTGGGCCTTCTAAATTGGCATTTTCTAGATAGGAACATTGATTTCTGGCTTATAGTTTTAGCTAAGAATTCTGCGTGTCTATACGTTCATCAACTGAGAACGTAATTCTTCAGCGCTAAATATAGTCACTGTTATCCCTTGTGTGTCTGTCGAACATTTAATCCCCTCGGCGAATATTGTCAAGCTCAACAAATATTGATCCTTTGTGCTTACTGTATAACATAAACTGCAAATACAATCATTATGATCGAGCTAAAACTTTTAGCTAACTTGGAGAATAAGGTGGAATTCTCAAAGGCATTGCTGGAAACGGAACTTTAGGCACAGGGCTTCTCCTATTTGTGCTCGATCTAGATTATTTCTAAAATATGTATATGATTACAAAATATGTATGCTATAGACCATGCTTTTGCAAGGTTCTGTGATTTTTCCCAGATTTTTACCAATATATTTTTCATTTACTGCGTGATGACGAAGGAAAACTTTCTAGTTACAGCAGGAATCCTTTACCCTATGTTGCAGGGTGCTAAAAATGTCCAGGACAGCTTAAGATTTGAAATTTGTTGTTTTTTCAATTACTGTATTATCATTTTGAAATTTTTGATCAAGGTTGAACAGCGAAGAAATTCGAATTTTTAGTTGGCCGGACAAATTTTTAGCCCCCTTTGACATGAGTGGGTGGAAAAACTCGTTGGGCAATTGGAAAGTTTTATTTATCATAATTCAGTAAATTTAAAATATAATTTTCGAAATCCGAATGAAACTCCAGATCCTTCCAACATCATGGGATGTATCAGAATGTTTTTAGACTTATAGCTTCCACAAAAATAACCCAGGACAAGCCCAAGTGGGACATCCTGTCAGGAATAAATCCTTGACAAATATAGATGTTGAGGAAAAGGGGTTACATTTCAGGTTATTTATAAAAATGAAACAACAGAATTTGGTTGGGCTGTGACTGGGGTGAAAATTCCCCTTATTTTAAAGTTGATATACTTTGAACATATTCAAATCACACACACAAAATGGGTTTTACGTGTAAATTGTCGAGTGAATTGCACGAGAGCTCAAATGGAAGTGAAGTTTTCTTGCTGATTTGGAAAACAGGAAAACTGTCCTTCAAGAATGAAAAACAGAAACAGGATTTTAGCAATTAATTTTAGCCTTGGAGGCTCAGAAAGAAACTTGAGAACCAAAGTCGTTCAAGATTCTCACAAAGATGAAATGAAAGAAGATTCTATTGCAAATTTGGGTTCTCTAATTTTGTGTGACAAATTTAATACTGCCATTTTTTGCAACACATCCCTTGTATAGTGAGAAAGGAGGCATATGGTCTTTGGATTAATCGCGCAATTTTACTATAGTCGGTAAAAAAAATAAAATGAAATCTGATAATATTTCAGTATAAAAGAAAATCACAGCTGAGCCTCATTTCAAACCAGAAAGTGGGGGAATCCCAGGAAAGCAACTGAACTTTACGCACTACTTGTATTTTATATGCTGAGAAACCAGGTTTCGTCCTTGAATGCATCCGCGCAATTTTGCTCAGCGCCATTCCATCTTCTGAGCAATGAGCTGTCGGAACGCGATGAACTCAAACAGTTCGTTACTTACCAACTTCACCGACAGCAGAGGGAAATGCTGACATTCCAAAGCTTCTGCATTGAGCTCGAAGCTACTATAGAGTAGCGAGAAATATGGATGCAATTTTCGGGCAGGAAAACGACTCGCGTGGGAGTTATAATTTTGCACACGCACGGGTTGTCTGGGATCGTACGTCTTCCGCCGAATGGGCGAGAATTGCTATTCCCTTTCCCTTATTTCGAGGCCCTGCTGAATATATAAGCTTGTCTTGAGCACGGGTCTGGTGGAAGTTATAAATGAAGCGAGGAGATACAGTGAAGCATTTTCCTTCAATGAGGAATTCAAGGACTTTCGGTTCATCCTCACGCACCTCCCAATAAAAACTACGATTTTTATTTTTTAATGCTTATTTTTCGAGTTTAAAAAAAAATGCGCGTGAAAACTTCGTTGTGACCCATTTATCAGGAATTTGACAATTGGCTCCAGAGTTACTTTAGATTTCCCTATTATTGAACCCCACTGAATTGGATTTGAGTGCTAAATTTAGATTCACTGAATTATTCAGACGCTCAGTTTTCTGCTTCATAATTGCCTTGATCACGACTCTCTATAAAAGTTAAGAATTAAACGAGATCGGTGAAGCATTTACGTCGATGTGGAATTCAAGGACTTTTGGTTCATCCTCACGCATCCCGCAAAAAAAGTAATCTAAAATTATATTATGTAATGCGTATTTTCGAGTTAAAAAAAAAAAAAAGTGCGCGTGAAAACTTGGTGGTAACTTATTTACCAGAATTCAATTGGCTCCAGGGTTACTTTAGAATTCCCTATTATCAAACCCCGCTGAATTTGGATTGAGTGCTTAAATTTAGATTTACTGAATTCCGATGCTCAGTTTTCTGCTTCGATCATAATTGCCTTGATCACGAATCTCTGGAAAATTTATGAATGAAACAAGATCAGTGAAGAAGCATTTCCGTCAATGAGGAATTCAAGGACTTTCGGTTCATCCTCACGCATCCCGCAATAAAAACTCCGATTATATTATGTAATAACTAATAACCTAATGCATATTGCTGATATACCGTACATTTTCGTGTTTATAAAAATAAAAAAAACTCCGCGTGAAAACTTGAATGTGACTCATTTACCCAGGGTTTGACCATTGGGTCCAGGGTTAGTTCAGAATTCTCTAATATGAACTCGAATAGAGTGCTAAATCTAGAATGAATGAATTCAGATGCTCAGGTTTCTTCTCCATCTGAAAATATAGCCTTGATCACAGCTCTCTGGAAAAGTTATGAATGGAACGGGATCAGTGAAATGTATTTTTCAATGAGGAATTCAGGTAAACTTCCTAGTCTGTGTCGGTTATACGCATCCCACAAAAAAGCATAGCTATATTTTCAAACATGGATCATTGAGATATTTTTGATATTTTGAAAATTCCAAAAACTGAAGATGGAAACCCCGTTTTGACTTGTTCTCGAAAAATTTGACAATTTGCTGGAGAATGATTTCATATAGTTGTTTCTATTATAAGAGTATGACACACCTGACTTCGAAGCAGTAAGCATGATTACTCTAGCATGATTATTTTAACTTCTTTTACAATTTGAAGAGATTCTTCCACAAAAATTAAAATGTACTGCTCGTGAATAAGTCTGAAGTTCCTTCAGGATATGACTATTAACATCACATATCATTTCCCTGTGTAGTGTAGGGAACCTCTTAAAGGTTCCATCGGAGACCAATGAAGGTCAATTATTCTGGTTAACCTCATGACCTTCTGGAATGAGATGCAGTTAGCTTACTCTGAACCAAAAGAGAGCATAATAAACCTATAATCTGCATTACTGGTGCCAGTGGTGGGAAAATCTCAGCTTAAAACTGATGAAATTCTTGCATACTTGCGTGTGACACAAACTTGCCAAAAAAAGGTCAAGGTTCGTCGATAAAAGATAACAAATTATGCTTCTGAATTATCGTTGAACGCTGAAAATAATTTCGTCATTTCAAGAAACAGGGTGTGCAGTCGGAGACCATATTGGAAAATTCAATTCCAGCCAACATCAAGAGAAAAATTTCGAACATATTTTTATTTTAAATGTTATGAGGAAAGGTCAGGAAGAAAATGGTTAGATGGTCTGGGGAAAATATAATATTTTCGCAAGAGTTTCACTTCCTGGGTATCAGCGTTCAGCTCTGTCTGAAACCAGTTCTTTACAGCTTATTCAATGACCCACGTGGGACTTCGCTTTGTTTTTCTTTTTTTTCTTAAAATGGTGGGTACCAACTTCCGGTGCAAGATGCCCAGCAGTGGAGGTACTTGGGAGTACTTTCCCGGAATAAAGCTGCTGCTGGTATTTGCAGTTGAGACACAAGTAATGACCTTTGCAAAAGACCATTTTATGCCAAAGCGAGAGGATTCTGCACGATTTTCGCGAGAGTTCCTTTATTTTAGTCCTGCCAAGCGGCGCCCATCATTATTGCCTGAACTATTTCGCCATGTTCAGTGACGCTTCCTCATATATACAGTAGTTATTATACAGTACTGCCTCGGTATTTAGCTCGATTCTTATATTTTCTTGGTACTCGACGTTTTTTGAGTGGGTGATTTGAATAAAAAAGCAGCATGTATTCCCACCTGAAATTTCAAGAGTATTTCAGTTATTGATTCAATCATCACCGACAAGTTTCCGGAACTGGTTTTGAGAACGGATGAATAAATTAGTGGTAACATTTATTTAATGTCGTGGCACCATAAAAACGAATAATGATGAAAAACTTGCCGAAGCAGGAAGAGTCGAAATAATTCGTACTCTTCGGTTAATGGAAATCCCGCTTAATTTTGCTATAATTTATTATTAATTTTCTTTCAATTGGAAAACTTAGCCATGATTGCAGAAAGAAATTAAACTTGCATATTCTTCATCGTTGCAAGAGTTTATTGCAAATTTAGAGGCAAAGGAAAAGGAGCAATGAATTGAACTTCCATAAAAAACGATAGTATGGAGATTTTTCATTGCTAATCGCCTGGAATATAAAATAGAGACTCGAATAAATGCGGCAAAAATGTAAAAAAATACGAGCAAATACGTCATAGATTGATCATAAATACTTATTTCCTAAATGGCTTTAGAGTAATGACCACGAACACAATTATTTGATTCAAAAGATGGTTTTAATGAAGAATCATGGCGTCAATCGGAGGAAGAATTCGTAGTCGGATGCTTTTCTATATAGATTGAACGAGATATTGGGTTAGCACAGATCAAACAGACAATTAGTGATTCATTTCATATAAATTCAGAAACAAAATGCTGGAATACCTGTAGAATAATCACATAATTGCAGTTAGCTCAAAATATGGCTTTGATGAAGAATTTCGGTGTAAATTGGAGTATATGAATTCCCAGCCGAATGCTTTTCGAGGTCACACGAGGTATTGGGTAGGCAATTACCTAGCTAATGGTTCGGTTTCTTTCATGAAATAATAATTCAGAGAAATCCTGCAACCAAAATTTCTTTGAACGCATTCAATTTTCCCAAAGTCTCGCAAAAATCGCGCAGTACGTTTGATAGAAAGTATTTATTGTCATATCACCAGCATAAATGTCTTGCTGGGCAATTTCAGCTAATATATACAGTACTAAAACTACTCATTCCAGTACTTCCAAAATTTCCCCCAGCCCGAGTCGCGTTGTCGCCGAAATTGCAGCCCTCTATATATTGGGAAATACTTTCAGCACAGGAAATGAAGTGGGAAATTCGCGGATGTTGTGGGGGAGTGAGAATACATTGATCATCCCCAGTCTATATTCTCTTCATCCCAACATAACCCTTTCTTTCGGGTCTCTTGTTTCATCGGGATCATTCGGGAGTCGTATGAAAAAATAATGTGCGGGGTTTCGGACGGAAAGTAATCATTTCAGATAGTACTGCGAGAAACATATGTGCCATTTTTCTGTCCCGACGATCGGCCCACAGGAAATTGGATGCTTGAGTCTTTGTACATGGGCCTGTCAAATAATTTTTCCGGCTAAAGCATGATAAGCTACAAATATTATTCATGACTGCGGCGAAATCGCCCTTATAAAGCATAAATTTGTTTGTGCGGTTTAAAATGTCCGAATAACCTTGGAATATACGATGAACCAGGACAAACATGGTGAAATACGAATATGAGCAACAGGCGTTCCGATTCAGAGAAAGAAATATCCTGGAAAATACTGGCAGAAATACGGAATTTTTCTCTTTCGCTTTTTTCTGTCTCCGAAAATTCGTAGGGAAAAATATTGAATATTTCCCAGGCGGAAGGAATGCATTTCCGGAGCTTTATGGTTTTCATAAAAATGTGGGTGTGTGTGTTGTGTTCAACTCATAGTCATGACGAGAAATCATGCCGAATTGCACTACTTCCGCAAAACAAACATAAGAAAGAATACATACAAGTACTTCTATAGTATATGAGGAAGAAGTGATTTACGCAAAAATTTTCGTATAGTTCATCCTTCTGCTCAAGCTTTTCATGCCTGAAAAGATTCGCAGTCGAAGCAATGTATCAGAGACTAATTTCGTGTTTAGAAAATTATGAAAAATATTCGTGAAATAATTATAAAATATAATGTGTGCAATTCCTGGTCAAACTTGATGCAGAAATCAACATCTAATATGGATCAATCCTTTGAAATCGCTGAGTTAATTCATGAGATTTTAATTATGATCTCTGGTGATTATTTAAACAAAATTCGTCCAAGAAAATGCATGAAACATTCCAGATTGATTGATTGATTACTGCATATCTGGATTAGAATTGGTTTGGTTCGTCAGATGTATTATACTGCAATTTTTCCTTTGATGAATTTTGCCTCCTTATTTGTCCCCTTTTTTTAAACTGGAAGTTTCGTATATGTAGCAACGAAAGCGCAATTGTATCAAGTACTGGGCCAAGTCTGTGTTCGTACATTCGCCTGTTAGGTCCTCAATTATTCCCAGCCCGGGAACTTCTGGTGAAGTGCTGATGTAGTTAACCCGCTGCTGGGAAACACGAGGCTGTTAATTGCAGCTGGAAATTCCGAGGCCCTGGCAGTGCATCAACATTTTATTTACCTTTTGTTCCCGTTTTTGACGCAAAATTCCGTTATCATTCTACTCCGAACGCAGATACGCGAATTTCTGCTCATCTGAAATTGTTCTCAACACATTGGGACAGTTCCGAATAAATGGGGAACGCATCCAGGTTTTGCGTTAAATGCAGACTATTTCTGTTCCTCGTGGAACATATTTGACACGACGTTGAGTTGTGAATAATTTAGCCCCAATGCAAACTGGGCCCCACATCCGTATGTGTCCGAAAGGTAAATATTTCAATAGCTTTTGGTGCTGCAAGAAACGTCGTCGTTAATTCCACTCGTCGTAGGGTCACTAGGAAAATCCAGAGCCTCATATTCGAATATTTGGGTCAAAACCAATAGAAAATGTAGCATATTTGCGTTGATTGGAGAGGAAAAAAAATTACGGTACATTCGCACTTTCAAAAGTAACAGTCTCGGATTCGAAATCCAGGCGTCTTGAATTCGCACATCAGCATTTATTATTCAGTTATTGTCCAAAAATTGAACCACTTTTGGGGTCGTATATAGTGCATCTTCAGTTATTGGCAAATCTTAATTTCTCGACTATAAAAAGCGCAGAGCGTGATTCGAATAAATTACATAATAAAAAAGGTGCTCAGTACAAAGTCTAATTGTTTTTTTTTTTTTTTTGGTACAGTATTTGTTTTCCTGTGAAGCGGTTTCTGCTGTAAGCTAACCGACATTTATCTTTAATGGTACATTTTTCGTTGAAATAAATTTAATGTGAGCTTATTCTCCAACATTTCTGAGAAATTACTTTTCATTGAAAAAATAGTTACACTTTTTGGGCTAATATATTGGGAAAAGGACGCGAATTTACACCTATTTTGCTCTTTTTTTTTTTACCACAAGCCGCATTTTCTGAGTTGCTTATTTGACGAGTGACGGTGCTGATTCCTTCTTGTAATTTTGTGCTGTGTGTAAATGAACAGAGGGAGAAGCTGAGCACTTCATTGACGTCGGCTCGGGTGCGGAAGTGCTGCCCAACGGCACTTTGGTGCTGACAGCGTCGTCCAAGGATGCTCAGGGCAAGTACGTGTGTTTGGCCAACAACGGAGTGGGACCTGGGCTCAGCGCCACTGTCGACTTGCTGGTGAAATGTGAGTCATGTTTCCACCTTTCTATGGGATTTTCAATTGTCTGCATGTACTGTGCAGTGCTGGCCTATATACTGCTGATGGGGAAATATATATACTGCACCGCAAATTGAAAATGACCTCAAGTGTGCCAAGACTGCATCAGAGGATATGAAGTGAAACCCTCTGGAACTCTTACGTCTTGCTCGATTTTGTAATGTTCCCCGAAAATGCATGCGCAATTTTAGGATATTTTTTTTAACGAAAAAATATTCATTGAGAAATTTTCTAAAAATTAGTGGCGAAAAAAAATTAATGTGTCTGAATTTATCTTGAAAGGTATGCACAAATTTTCCTCGATTGTTCATTCGTATACGTTTGAAACACTGTAATTTTTGAGATTCGGCGTCGTTTTCCTCGAATCTGGCTTTTTACATATATACAGGTCAGATTTAAAGACAAATTGAAGCCCATGTGTTCTTTGGCTTTTCAAAAATTTATAGAAAAAGCTGCTTATTCTTGTCATTCTTCAGGGACTGAATCCGTTTAACCTTGAAGGGAATGCGATTCAGTTGTGACAATATTAAATTCTCCCGAGTGCTAAGTTGATTTATCAAATTTGCACGAAAATGGTTTATTCTCGATCACCGGAGTCTTCATTTGAGGAGGAAAAAATCCAGAATAATTCGATCCACACTCGTATTATATGAGTCACTGAAAAAGCTGGTTATTTTTGAATTTTCCTGATACAGTACATCCTCGTTTTAAACTTCAAGGGAATTTAATTTAGTTTTGGCAAGAGTAAAATTTTTCCAAGGTGCTACAGTTTGATTTATAAAATTAGCACGAAATTATTCAAGTCTCGATCACCTTAGTCTATTTAGAAAATATACTTAGAAGTCGCTTTCAAGTTTCAACTGGTATATGAACCACTGAAAAAGCTGAATATTTTTGAATTTTCCGGGTATTTCGTCCTTTTAAGCGTCAGGAGAATTTAATTCAGCTATGGCTATTGTAAAATTATTTATGGTGATAATTTGAAACACGAAATTACCACGAAATTAGTTTAGCTTGGATTTCCACGAGTCTACATTTGAAAAATACCAGGAAGTCGTTCATCAGTCATCACTAAGTATGTGAATCAAAATTATAAACCGTATGTTGAGAGTGTTTGAATTTACTCAAAATATCCCTCATTTCATTTGAAAAATTTCCAATAAGAACCAAAACGTCGATATTCCGACGTGGATTTGAGCTGATAAAATGCCTTGAGTAGCTTCTGCTGTTGATTGCTGACGTGGCATTTGTTTTCTTATTGGCTTGACTTTCGAAGTTCCCCCCCAGAACCACAGAAAGAAAACACACACATTCGGTGAAAAGGAAGAACAAGGCACTTGTTATCCGGGGGGTACTCGAGGCCACTTTGGCAGTCCAGTTTCGTCTGCTATACGCTGTGAAGGGGGTGCTCGTGCTTATCTGGTTTCTTTGTGTGCCCCTCCCCCTCTTTTGTTTCCGGACTCAACCAGATGAGATTTCTGCCTCCAGGCGAAAGAAATTGTTTCTGGTGATTGTCTTAACCTCGAAGCCTCTTTCTCTCTGTATATGGAGGATGCTCCGGAAACTTGTGCTCCAACGAGCTGACGAAACATTTTGTTGGGGGGTAAAAGTCGGCATCCCTTTTTTTTTTCTACCTCTTGTCGGCAAAGAAAGATAAACCCCCCCAGGATAGGGGTTAGTTTGGAAGCGCTGAACTGTTTGCCACAGACAGAAACCGTTCATGCGAGAGTTTTCTCGTTTTTTTTTTGTGTGTGCGTTTGTAAGGAATTCCTCTTTACGAATGCATCCTAAAACCAGTACTTGAACTTGGTACTGCTGGTTTTTTCTAGTACAGGAGAAGGTTAATTGCTTTCAGCTCGTTTTTTTTTTTGTGTGTGTGTGTGTCTGCTTCGGTAAACTCTTCGAAGACGAAGTAAACACTGCCCGTCTGTTATAGGTTTTTTCTATTTCACGCCTCAAATACACTTCATTACACATTTCAGTCTCGTTAAAAATGAAATACATTCATGTTTTTGACGGTGAAGGTCTTCCTCGCATCAAGCGTTAAAGCGAAAATTTCTGTGCGGTCAATAACATTATTTTTGATCATGGAATTTTCTAACGCTTGCTTTAAAATTCCATTGCCTGGGTAAATTATTCCTCACTTTTCGGAATCAATCGGGTAATTTTCTTCATGGAACGTTTTAAAGGTATAATATAATTCACGAGCACAGGCTTCGTGAAGAACCCAATAGAATTATTTTAATTCATTTGAGATTTAGGTGATATTTAGCGTCTGACTATTTTAGCAAGCATCTGCTCAAATTTGAGATCATTTCTGTATTTTCGTATGTAAAAATACCTGCAAGATTTCATATACTGTATTGTTTTTATTTTACAATTATTTCAGAAAAAATACCGTACCACAGTTTCAAAATTTTGGTGTAACAACTTGGTAGACCGAGGATTTTTTTGCATTTTTAATTGCTCGGTACTGCCAAATTTTTTTTTTTCAAATTTATAGATTGAACACCGTCATCCGGAAAATACGAAGTCTTTTTTGTTTTTACAGACCACACACAGTCGAAAATGTGTCTTCTCAGGATTTTTTGGCTGTCAAAATACGAATAAATATATGAGTTAGGACGGTGAGAATTTTTAAGGAAATTTAAAAATTTCGGAATGTCTGCAATCCCTTCAATGTCAAGAGTGCTTTAATTTTCGCCATGATTAAGCTCATTTCCAATATTTGCGTGTCAAGCTTTTTGCATGACGTATAGAACAAGGTTACATATATGATGCGTTCGTTTTGTGTTCGACGTCTGATTTTCGAAAATGTTCTTTCGTAATTTTCTCCACAGCACCGGCTCACTTTACCGCCCATGCTGTTCAACTTCACATCCGCAAGGGCCACGTGGCCCAAATGGAATGTCAGGTCAAAGGCGACCACCCCATAACCACTAGCTGGAGTTTCCAAGGACGAAGTTTGGAGCATGCCATAAACCTCAGGTACAGCATATATATTTCTCAAACATGGATCTCTCGATGTATCTCAAGACACAGCTGGTACTCATATATGTTATTGTGTATAAAAACTATGGCGTGGGATCATTTCAGGTTTATTTTCTGATTTGGTACAAGGTGGGAAAAAGATGATGGGCTGCTTCTCATTGAAGCTTCCCAGAAACACGATAAGTTCTGTGGAATTGGAGAATTTCAAAACACACGGTCAGCTGCATACACGTTTAATTATGCAGATCAATTGTGAATTGATTTTTGAAATGATGCTGCTATTTGTCACAAGGATCTTCTGAAAATACTAGATTAAAAGACTCGTCGTTCGAGGCGATCAAAGGCTGCAGCAGTTAACCTTAGGGAAATTTTATTCGTGGAAATAAACTAGAAAATAGTTGAAAATAAATCGTTGACATTTCGAAACACTGCACGTAAATATTTTCCGTGGTAAGCAAATGTTGAACGAAAAAAATTTCCGATTATTCCTGTATATTTGCGCTAGCCTTTTTCTAATGGTTGATTCAGTGGAAGCCGTGCATATTTTTGTTCAAAGATGAGCATATTTTATAACAGAAATAATCCGGTTAAAAAAATCAAATCAAACATCCTCAAAATTGTTCTATCATCTTCCCATAGATCATGGACCTCAATTGAGAAAAGTCATTATATCAAGCATACAAGCGTATAGAGAGATTTGTATTATTTGACCAAAACGCGTTTGCAGTCTTACTGCAAGCTATATATCATTACTAAATACCTTTATTATTATTATTTTTATTCGTTTAGTATTCTTCCTGAATCAGTACGTGTTCGCAATTTCAACACTTTTCCAAGCACTGTCAACAATAACAAGACTTTTTTTTTTTACTCACAATTTTGATCGAAACGAAAATTAATCCAAAGTAGTGGTAGCAAATCTTCGGAAGAAACTAAAAGTCAAGTGTTCAATCTGAACAGCTACATTTTTTCTTGAATTTTTTAATTTTTTTTAATTTTTCGGATTTTCGCCCATTCGAGGGACACATAGATGCCCTCACATTAATCTTGAATGAAAACCTGACTTCGGTTGCAGTCCTTTTTTCGAACAGCAGAGTGTGTTATAGGAGAGGAGTTGATCAATTTTTTCAGGACAGGTTATACAGTATATCCTAGCTTACAAGTTCAAGAAGCAGCTGTTATTATTCTCGATTTTGAAACCAGTTCAGCGGATACATAAACGATTTAAAATTTCAAAAACGCATGATGGGTCGCAGATCGATGGATACGCAAAAACTGTATCTGCATTATTGCTCTGAAAAACCTAATACTGAAAAAAAAACTTCTGATCCACATCGCCCCGGGCAACGTCAGAAACGGCCTCTTTTGCCCTTGAGGATTTCCGTCGCAGGCGTTGAAAATGTGCAGATTCGAATTTGAACAAAATTGCTGACAACTCCGAGACCAATAAGTTCATTTTCAAAACTTTTCAGCTAATTAACGTGCTGGCGAAGTAAAAAAAAATACCTAGGATGCCCTAATATCTAGCTTTGTAGCATCTATCAACAATTTTTTAGAATCCGAGAATATCGAAAAATTATTTCAAATATGTTCTGCTGCTGGTTAAATGCTTGACCTTGAAGCTTTTACGCATCAAATTGACTGAGTTTTCCTTATACAATTTTCACTCCAGCTTCAGGTAAAAATAATGTTGCTTGAAAATGACAATATTATGTCCCGGAATGAAGACAACACCAATAGCATTTTAATATTCAGAAGCTCTGGATTCGACAAATTAATTCGACACTATAACATCATCTGCAAAATTACTGACTATGCGTTGAAACGTTATTCACCGTCTCTCCGAATGTGAAAATTGTCTCCTAATATTCACGAGGGTTGATAATCCAAGACTACATCAAGTGCAAGAATAAGTAAATTATGAGTATGAATCTGTTTTTAAGTTGTCTTGCTGATGTGGCAGAAACAGATGACTTCCTCGAAAAAACCTCGTAGCGAAACCACGTCTGAATAAGAGACCCTATACTACATACGCGACAAGATTTACGATCTTATGGAGAAACGTCCTTTTACACTTCATTATATTCAGCTTCAAACTCGACTTGGAAAATCCCCTGGGGGGTTGAAGGAATAAGGGGAAACGAAACCATTTCCACGACAGGCGAGAGATCCGAGGAACAGTGTCTCGCCTTCATCTCATTCCCCACGCAATCTGTTCCTTCTTGGTTTTTTTTTCTTCCCTTTTTAAAAAATTGTTTAAACCAGGAGAGCTCGGAAATTACTTGGAAAACTGGCACTGACGGGACGAAGAACAATTTCGACTTCTATTTATGAGCATTCCCAGAAGAAGTGACGCTCTTGCAAATCATGACGAACGCACTGTAAAAATTTTGATGTCAATTTTCATCTTCTTCTATCAAGCTGGGAGACTTGAACAGCGAAAAATTTGCAGAAATTGCTGCGTTGATAATTTCGGAATTAAATTCGTCTTTTATGCAGGCATTAGCTTTTTCATCATTCCCTGTATAATGACAAAATATGTTGCGAAGATCAACTTGGAAATTTGTCAGTTCAAATCCAATTGAGGGCATTTTTAGTATAATTAATTTTATTTGAGGAACTCTCGCATTAAAAAAGGAATCCCTAATATTTATTCAAAGGCTCTTGGAGGATGAAGCGTGATTTGGAAATTTCATGAAAAATGCTTCTTAGAAGATTTGCTTCCAAATCAACAGCAATTTACAATATTCAAAATCCAGTTTACCATCACACTATTCCAAATTTTATTTCCAGTTGTGGATTTGGTTCAAATTCAAGTGCAAAACTTATCTTTCTTTTGTATTTTTCTAGGATATTCTTGAGTGAAATGCCAATTAGATCAGAAAAAGTTTACCTCACGCATTGCAAATATACTGTATATATGAATTTTTTAAATGGATGCATATGCATGTATCGGAAGTACATAAGATGGCACAATATACTCAACTACTGCTACAGAGTTGACAAAAGACATTCCTGTGCAGTATTAACACAGAATAAAACAAATGAGTTATCCTGAGGAAAGGTTTGAATTCAGAGTTCAGTGATGCACAACGTGGGTTAATGGAACATTCATGTTATTTTCATTCTGTGAGAAATACAACTTCTCGATTATTGTAGCCCTTCAAGCCATGGGTGGCAGTGCCGGGGACAAACTTTACTGCTCCAAGGAGTAGAGATTAGAGGAAACAAAAATGATTAGAAGAGCCGAAGTCCAGGAATATCCCCCTTTTTTTGTGCATTCCTGCAGAAAAATTTTCAAGAAAAAAAGGTAAAAAATGTATTGTTGGGTGGCAATTTTTCTGCATTCCTGCCATGCATAGGATTAGCAGGGCAATGGCTTTCTTTTTTCAGGATTTTTCCCAACTTTGGCCACTCATCCAAATCTGCGTCTCTGCTATAGTGACCATTTGTCAAACTAAAATTCAGCAGCCAAAAAAATCCTGTCACCCTCTCGTGATGGAAAAGAGCCCACCGCCAATCAAGGGTTGAAATGTCAGGGTTTCAGGGATTTTATTAAATTCACACTATAAAATACATTTATCCACATCAACTCCAGTGTCTTGCTTTTGACACCTTTCATGGGCTTTTTCCCCGAAGGTGGTGATTATTTTTCTGACTTACACACCAATGGAAAATATGGAAATTTGCACATCAAAAACCAAAAACAGAAACATCTGGCAGCAATAAAGCCATCAAAAGACATTCCCAGGAAATCACTAAGCTGACAACCCCCCCCCCCCCCCCTCCTTCCCCACTTTTATCAGGAAAAACTTACCCAAAAATCAAGATTTGTTGACAACCTTTGTCACAGGTTGGCTATAGATGTTGCCCAAGATATGAGCCTTGTGCCACAATAAGTTGACTAGATGTTGCTCACAAAACATGCCACATACCACATCAGACAAATCTGAAACATTATATAAACAAATTTGCTCTGCTAATAAGAGCATTTATTATGAAGATGAAACCTTCATGAAAAATTCCACATGGATGAATCAGAATATGAATCACCTTTCATTTACGCAGAATTAGAAACACCATTGTCAACCTCCTCACCCATCCTCACCAACCTTCAGGAAACTTTCCACATGACTGGACCTGAAGCAGCATGGAGAGGAACAGGAATCACACTTGTCCAAACCTCAAAGCCAAGAACATTGAGATTTATGTAGTGTGTTACTGAAATTTGTAAATAGAAACATGCAACAATAAGTTTGTGAGGGTATATTCTCAGACCACAAACTGCCAATTGTATCGAAAACTTTTCTTTCAGCTGTAAACCAATTGCATTGCCAGTGTGGTCCCTGATGGGACACCTGACAACCTTTACAACCAAAAACTCTCACCAAATGGAGGAACCCTATAAGGGGAATTTGAATCCTGGGGAGTAAAACTGAAGAATAGCGCCCCACAAATTTTTGGCCAATGACAGAAAAATCAGCTTGAGTGAGAAAAAATTCTCAGCTAACAGTGATCTGAGAACTTGGCTTCAAATTGCCAGGCTAACTGTAACATAATTCTAGTGAAAGTTTTTGCCATTGCTGTTGATGGACCCCCCCCCCCCCCCCCCCCCCACAAAAAGGGGGGAGGCATAAAACCAGTTGCCCCCCCCCCCCCCCCCCCCCCCCGCCAAGAAAGCAGGGGGTTCAAAATGCATGAAAAGGCTCTGAAACACAAAAATCTCAGTTCAGTGTGTATTCAAATCATTTTGCGGAATAATCTGCTGATAGTTTATGGAAACTGTCTACACAAAAGTTCAAAATTCTATACTCTATACAGTATACTACACTTATTATTTTAAAAACATTTTTCTGATTCAAATGGAAAAAAGGTGGTGAAATCACGCCTCTATTCATGGATCTTGAGCATTGAAAGTCTCATCCAGGACTCCATCATATTTCTTCTCACTGCAATGTCAAGGAGAATAAGGAGAAAGAACCTGACTCAAAAGCCCGACTTGGAAGTCGCAGATGACCTCATTTCAAAAACAGCACGATGAGGGTTGAAGACTTCAGAGTAATGTACACTCCGGCACATTACGCAGCATGATGTTCCAAGATTTCCCTCGCTGTTACTGCGATTCTGCTGCAGCTTTCGAAAGTAGCGAAGAAACAGGGATTTCCCTAAAGTTTACTGACGACTTTAAATTGAGAATTATAAGTCAACATTCAGACAAAAAGTTACTCAAGAAGATATTTACACATTGGTGCTGTTCAGTTTCATTCCTGTCACTTTCCAAAATAGTATTTTCCATCATTTTGAAGCCACTGCGTTTCCTACCGGCAACTGCCAACACCCATTCTTAGAAATGCTTTTCGAGAATGATGTGAGACTTATTTCATTGTCATAGATGAATTTGTGAAGATTGAATCGATGCTCCGGATAATGCATGTCTCACATGCTGTTCATGTTCCGCAGAATGGCCGCAAGATTTTCTTTCGGCCGATGCTACGATGTATGGATAAGAGTTTATTCTCTACTTTCTTTTTAATCCACGATTTTGTGCAAAATTGGTGGCCAGCATAATTTTTCAAACAGATGATAATTCAGTCGTCGTATTCTTCTTATGCTAAGCATTGTTGGTATTTTTCTCATATTTTTGATTTTTTTTCTATGAGCACACGTATATTCGTTCTTCAGGATATTTCGAACACTCTAAGGCAGATTTTCACATTTTTTTTCCATTCCAGACACATATACTTGTACATAACGCAGTTGTACAGATTTTAAGGGGACTGTAACCAGCAAGTGGATTTATAGATTTCTAAATAAATTGTGCTCCGACTTTGTTCTTACGAACTTTCCTTCAGAATGCACGAAGTCCATTACGAAAAATATCTGCAATGCAAAACGCATTTTAGAGCATTTCTGGCAAAATATGTCTTGCGCATAGCATTTTAGAGCATTTTATATGTCTTGCGAAAAAACACTTCAATGTTGTCTGAAAAATATTCCTTTCATATATTTGGAGGCTTTGTCATTTTGGGGAAGGATTTTTTCTATGTGATATTCATTTAAACGATGATAGAACTCATTTTCTGTTCCCAAATCGGATCAAAAATGTGAAAAGACACAGTTTTTGCTGGTTTGTATTCGGCTGCTAACATCCTGAATTTATAGTTACCAATACAGTCTGGTACGGCATTTAAGTTTAAAAACAAATGAGAAGATGAAATAAAATGTGCTCATAAATTTTTTCTTTATTCAAATGCGCGTTTTACTTTTTCTTTCTCAGCATTCACAGATCTCAAAACAGTCCCATAGCCCCTCACACACACACACACACACGTTTATTCAACGCATTCCAGCATTTCACAAGGATCAAATAATAATTTGCTGCATTGGTATTAAAAGAAACAAAATATTAGTTCTCATACACAAATGCATGAGTATTGAATTGATACACCGTCCCTATATGGCATGAATGACAGCACAAGGCAATTACTAAGCGCAAATTGAAGCATATTGAGTTAATTTTGTGGCTCATATATGTGCTTGAGTCTGAAACAACAGCAACAAGAAAAACTTACAGACCGGCCCCGTCAAGTATCGCGAAACATTCCCGCGGACTTCATTAGACCCCAGGCTGGGGCAACTCCGAAAACCCCGCGGCCGCTGAAACGTCATTAAAACGCCGGATGGAATCCGGAATGAACCCTTCACGACCAGCTGCTGGCCTGCTACCCCCGGGTTGCTGGGTACACGCACGCAGTGATTAATCCGGGTTCCTTGACGGCCGGCGAGATTCGGGGGGGTCTCAGCATGCCAGGTACAGGATGCACCAGGGGGGAGGAGGGGTTCACTCGTCAAGAATAAGATGTACTTAAAGTAAATACTGCTGGATGAGTACTGCTGGTGCTTTTTTTTCCCTTTTTT
Organism: Notodromas monacha; assembly: GCA_905338405.1. NCBI lineage: Eukaryota > Metazoa > Arthropoda > Ostracoda > Podocopida > Cyprididae > Notodromas > Notodromas monacha. Next base: position 47,403 of record CAJPEX010001099.1, read on the forward strand.
TGTGTGGATAGCATTTGAGTAGCTACAATATTGCTTTCCCCCTGTTTCGCGAATAAATGATGGTGTGAGTTCTGCTGGTTCGTGTTTTGCTGGTCCTTGACGGGATAAGTCTGGTACCCTGCGGATTTCCGTTAGTTTGGGCCACACTTTTTTGTTCCAAAAAAATGATATCATTGTATGATAGAAAAATGTATAGCATATTCAACTGCTTGAAAAAATATGCGTCCAAATCAAAAGAACACCAGAATCCTGAGGCGGTAACGAAGCTTCATTACAGTTCAATTTTAAGATTCCAGTTTAAATTTTACAGCCTTATTAAGGGAGACAAATCAGAAGCATGGATGTTTCACATGAGCCTCTTATCTCTTCACGGGTATAAATTAGAAAATTTTCAGACACACAAGTACGCAACCAATCAGCAATAAAAATCTCTGAATTTTTCGTGATAAAACTGGTTTTTAAAGACAAAACCAAGTTTGTAATTTCAGGGAGAACTTTTGGAACATACCGGAGTGCATTTCTCATTCAATATTTGACCTGGAAAATTTTAAATGGTTCAAATTTTTTAATTTGAAAAATTCCCCAACAAATAAAAAACAAATTTTAGCTTCAAGATGATAGAAGACAAAAACCAAACTTACGTTTGGCATAGAAATTAGTACAAAAAGCAAAAATAGTCGAAATCCTCCTTATATATAATGTGCAGAGACGATGGGAAAATCCTGAGGAAATGAAAAAAATGAGCCTTTTGTGGATGATGTGATGATATAAGGAGTTCATGAGGGAAATATCTTTGAATATAAAAAGCTCCATTTTTACTAGAAATACAGTATCAACATTTCGGAGAATAAGTTTTTCGTTCGTCTATAAATGTCGATAAAATGTTCATATTTCGATCCAGACATTTTCCTGATGCTGGGGCAGATATTTTGAGTTATCATGAAGTGTCTCCAAGCCGAATCGTCCGTATGTCGAGAGCTCGGGGGACGGCCGTAGATCGTCACAAATTCGCCCGTTTCGATCGAAAATATATAAACCAATCTTTTTGAAAGTTTTGCTCACCATCCAACATCTATTAATATTGTTGGTGTCTTTTTTTTATCACAGATACAACATCATCCAAGAGGATCGTTCCTACGGATCCCTTTCATTGCTGAAAATTGAAAGCGCGGACCGGTCGGACTCCGGCACATACATTTGTCGAGCCAGCAATTCTTTTGGAAAGGACCAGCTAACTGTTACCCTTCTGGTTCAAGGTGAGACAGAATGAGTCACTGCTGCAGGCTTTGTACAAAAAATGGTATTTTATACTGTACTAAACATTGTGGCCATGTGTATCCATGACAATATATTCCAGAGATAATCGACAAGCCTCACGCGTGCCACTGAAAGTAGATATTGTTCTGGACGTGTAGTACTTGAAATCGTCTGTATATTGTCAAAAATGAAATCAAAAGCGTCAAGAGTTGGAAAATAGAAGCACACGTAGTTCCTAAACTGATTTAGAATCAACTAAATAAATGGCTTCTAGAATAATTCCCTGATGCTGAAAGAAAATTATGAATTGAAAGTTTGAAAAATGGAAGCTCTGCTGTGGACGATTCTTCAAAATCATGCAGTTAAAGAAACAAAAATTACGAGAATTTTGGATACTCGCAATCGTCCTCCAAAAAAAGTTTCAAAGAAAATGCAGTAGTTGATGCATTACAATTTTCCCATATACAGTATACGGAGCACGGGATATTCTTTTCAAATTATTTTCAGACGTCATAAAAACTTCCGGTTCATCCATCTCATGGGTTTCCGACAGGATTATTCTTCACAAGAAATGATCCTCTCGTGTTTGAGTCCCTATTTTATGGTACCAGGTGGTGATACAATATAGCTTTCTTTGGTGATATTAATACAGACCCTTTCCTCATGACACGTTCTCGCCCCCATTAACTGTAATGTGTATTAGAAGCTTCCCAAAGCTGTTTTCTCTGTCGTCATCATTATAGAACGCTGCTGCATATAAATTCTGGCCGTGTCATTCCCGTTTTTGGGAACTTGCTGCAGGTTTCTAACAGCTGGAATTCCGAGTGTGTGGAAATAATTGAGGCATCATTAAAGATATGGTTATGCGAATTCTAATAAGCCAGGTGTTTTTTTCCAGTTGGCTAAAGGTAATGAGACGGATTCCCTGCTGACCACACATTTTAAGCATGTCGTGTACCTCTGAACAAGGTCAACGATGTGAATTGCATCCATATAAGCAGCTGTCGAAGTGACAATTAAAATTAAGTCCAGGTGTTCGTAAATTTCGTGACGAGAGGTATTATTTAAAAAAATAATAATGAGCTTGAAAGTACAAACTAATTTATTCCTGTTGGTTTTAGTGGTCAAATCCGCAACAAAAATCAAATAAATCTTGAGTTAGTTCGGCGTGTCTCATTGAGAAAAATTTTGATACAATTTCCGTCATAACTCCATAAAACATACTGTACTTCTGTTGTATGTTTCTTTCAAATTTATCTTCCCCGTTGAAAATTTCAAGAAATTTTCAGAAGAATTTGAAGAATTATTGGCTGCTTTTCATTCAAAAACTACGAATGATCTAAAAATATGCTCATTTAAAGACAAATCATCGCAGAAACCCCTTCAACCCTCAGTATTTTAAAATTAATCTTTAAACCATTATAAAATGTTTTGTCAAAGAATTGTCTGAACAGTTGTAAAGCGCAACTACAATTTTGAAATTCAGAACGAAACTGGATGAAATGTTATTCGAAATATGTTTGGTTTGGTCAGCTTTGACCTGTCAATAGAGTATATGTAGGTTTTCAAAATTTTTAGAATTATCTAGGTCATTCCTGTATAAAAGATTACTCTTTAAATATACATGAAGGTCATGGAGGTCATGAGAAAGGTCATCTTGGACTTCTAAAAACAGAAATGAATTTTACATAATGCATGTTGCAATCATCAATCATTTTATAATAACTGAGAAGAATTGGAGGACGCATCAACCAGTTGATTTGAATTATTCCCATTTATAATAGAGATTTCGAATCATTCAGAGGGTAAAGCCTTCATCGCCTGACACCCATTCTATTCATAGGCCTAAAAGAAGTTCAGGTCTTTCATTCATGGGTCTATACGAAGATTTTTGGCTTTTTTTTTTCTTGTTCACTTTGCTATTCCTTGCAGAGGCTCCTGAAAGACCAGAATCTGTTCGCGTGACCCGACATGGCAGCCGAAGGGTCACATTGTCCTGGGTTCCGCCGTATGCAGGCAATGCTCCGATTTCCAGATACAGGATTCAGTACAAGCTTGCTGCAGGTCCGTCCTTTCACTAAGAAAATAGTTTCTCATGTTCTAAAAAAAGAAGGTACATGGTCGGAATCCTCTTTCCGGATCTTCTCCGTATAGTCTCGAAATTCACAATTTGACTATATAGAGGCAGAAAACGAAACTTTAGTGGAACGAAAGTGAAATAATTATTCCTCGCTTCAATATGTTCAGTCTTTCAATTATTTCAAATGCAAAGGTTCAAAAAATAGGTACCGGTACTTGTTTTGTGGAGTTCCAATTTATTTTTTGGAGTTGTGAAGAATTCAGTTTTTTTCCTGCAAGGAAATTTTCGATATTCCTTGAAATGTTTCTTTATCAGACGAGCAGTAACCGAGAAAAAAATGTCGAAATATGTGCAGTATCAATATTATATTTTTTACGCATACACTTTCCAACATTCGTCGTTGTTTTGGACAGCGCGTAAAAAAATCAAGTATGGCTTGAACTGACCAATTTTCTTTGTTCCTCTAAATTTCCCACATTTTACAACCATGTAAAGGGATTTGCCATAACTCTGTGCCATGATTTTTCTCGCAACTCTGTCAAGCATGAAAAGCGTACAGTTTCAGGTTCGCATTTTTGAATACAGTATCCTGTTCGAAGAAATGAAAAAGCTCCAGGAGAAGGCAAAATTCATTTCTGATTTCAAGCCTTAGCGAATTTATTGCTGATACGTTTATCATTCTTGACTATGTTACGAGGAAACATAATTTTAACCACAGCTAAATCCCCAAGGCTTCACCTTCAGAAGTAATGAGGAGAGAAGACAGTTTTACAATTTTTTTCAAGACCTTTCTGAGAAACAGTCATTGCTGTTCTGAATTTACTGAATAATCACTAACATTCAAATAAAAAGTAATTGAGATTCCTTCTTATCCCATTTTCCGGATAAACATGGAAAATTCCGCAGAAACGTCTCTTTGAAAAGTACGAATCATAGTTGAAGAAAGTCGACCCGAATAATGAAATCAACTTCTTCAATATGCTTCATGAAGTAAAAGAAAAATCAATTCGCACTAAACCGCCCCTCATCTGCTCATCAATTAAAACTTTCGAGGGAGCCAAAAACAAAAATGAAACTGTGGGGTGAAAAATAAAGCTTTTCCTCATATTCGAATAACTTCCGAAAAATCCGTTACACGTCGTTCCGAGTTCTTCATTTCCGATAGCTCACGTTAATGTATATATACGTGCATTTTTTTTTTCATCTGATGTAATTTTTTTAATGTTTCAACGTGTCTATATAAGGAGTGTGGAATGGCGCCTCTGTGGAGGAAAAGTCATTGCAAGCGTCGGACACAAGTGCGCTGATTGAAGGCCTTCGTCCAGCAGTCACGTATCACGTTAGGGTCTTTGCGGAGAACCGACTCGGACCCGGAGAGCCGAGTGACGTGATTCAGTTCACGACTGACGAAGAAGGTGACTATACACACACACAAAAAAAAAGAATGTGAAGAAGAATGCCTTGTATTTCATGAAACTCTATCTCATGTCGTACTATACTTTCCCGGTGGTTTTTTGCCATGAAGAGAAATTGGAAGCAGTTCAAGAGATGAGAGGATGAACGGTGATCTCAGAAAATGTTTCGTACTTGTGTAAAAGAACCAACAAAAGAAAACAAAAATGAAAACAGCATGATATATGTATGATAGCGTATCGGTGTCTCTGGTGAATGAATGACAGGATTGCTTTCGATGAACAGTTTATTTCGAATTACCGTACTTACGCAAGTATCATGTGCGCGTATTTCCTGAAAAATTTAATCCATAAATTGTGGCCCTTGTCGTACATGGGTTTGAATTTCGAAACGTTGATGCGTGTCAAAGTTATATCGGCAGTCGTAATTTCCGAATAACTCGTGAAGAAATTTGCATGGAATGAAATTGAAGGGATTTCTGTCGTGTGTCGAGTCACTCAAGTGCGTAGAAATTTTTTTAAAATTATTCACCATACCTGAAATTTCATCAGCATAAATTACTGAAAAATGTGGTGCCAGTATCTGATGTGGAAAGCATGCCAAAGTTTAACTTGAAAAACCTAATGAGGTAAACTTGCGTGAAGGAGCACGGTATTTGAGGAAACAGATGATAATCATTTTAAGTTGAATCGAGAAAATAGTATAGCTCTCTTTTAATTTACAGTAGAGGGAGCTACTAATAAAAGTTCAAATTCTGTAGAAAAGGTTTCAGGATTCATTACGGTGGAGTAGAGATAACAGATCCCTTTTGATCCTAAAGAAATTAAATTAAATGGAAGTGCATCTTATATCAACAGACCTATAATTTTTTTCATTTTTTCATGTAATATAAGAAAGATGCGTCTTAAACGCATTCGGGGAAATACGAGTTCAAAGGTGGAAACGAAAATTTCTTTTGAAGCAATTTTGACCTCGGACGATACAGTTACTGTATCGTACAGGAACTCAAGAGTTTATTTATTTTCAAGAGAATGCAGTGTGACATTTTATAGTTGTCTCTGCAAAATAATATATAATTCTGCGTCTTTTGGCTCTCCTGAATTTCCCTTCCAGCATTATTTTTCTGGAGTGCCTCGGCAATTTTCTCGTGAACCCTTGGAGCAGGCATAATAAAGACTCTGGAAATGAATTTTTAATAGAATGAAGTTTGCAAATTAGCTTTGCCACTCAATTTTTGCTATTTTGAGTCACTGGGCTCTTCAGAATTCTCTTTCCAGGGTTCTCTCTCTTGACTTTACCGGGAATTTTTCCGTGACTCCTTGTTACATGGTTTAGGAGGACTCCAGAATCTTGTTTTTCAAGAGAATGCAGTTTGCGATTTTATTATTAGCTTCAGAATTTAATCTGTCTCGTTTGGAGTCATGCAGCTCTCCAGAACTTTCCCTCCATTCTCTTCCCTATATACTCTTCTTGGAAATTTTCTCGTGACCCATTGATACGGGCACAAAACTCTGGAGATGAATTTTTAATAGAAAGAAAGTTTACAAATTTATAATTAGCTTTGCCGATTAATCTGGGCTATTCTGAGTCATTGGGCTCTTCAGAATTGTCTTTCTCTTGACTTTCCCGTGGAGTTTTCCGTGACTCCTTGTTACAGGGTTCAGGACTGCTCCAGAATTTTATTTTTCAAAAGAATGCAGTTTGAAATTTTATCATTAGCTTCAAAAATTAATCTGTCTCTTTTGGAGTCATTCAGCTCTCCCGAGTTTTTCCTCCAATACTCTCTTTCCGACTCTTCTGGGAAATTTTCTCGTGACCCATTGATACAGGTTTAAGACTCTAGAATTTTCTTTTTCAAGAGAAAGCAGTTTAGAATTTTACAATCAGCTTTGCAAATAAATCTACGTCATTCTGAGTCATTCGGCTTCAGAATTTTCCTTCGAGCATTCCTATTTCTCCCCGACTCCTCTGTTAATATTTTCGTGACCCCTCATTGACCCTTACGTGAAACACTAGACTTTTGAAATCCTCTGTTTGAAATTTTATAATTAGCTTAGCCGATTAATCTGTCTAATTCCGAGTCATTTGGCACCTTCTTCTCCCGTTCTTTGGAACAGTGCCGAGTGGCGAGCCGCAAAGGATCACCACTTTGGCCATGTCGTCGACAGAGCTGGAGGTGACCTGGGATGCCCCGCCGAGAGAAGAATGGAACGGCAATATCCTGGGGTACTACATCGGGACGAAGCTGTCTGGTGACCCCGGGGATTACAGGTGAGCCAGTTCTTCAATGAAAGAAAGAAAAAAAAAGATATGAAAATGAGGAAAAGAAAAAAGGGGGTTCTTTGAGGGGCTTTCTCATCCTTCTCCATGCCTCGTCGTCGTCGTCGTCGCAACAACTCCTGGTCTATCGCCGACGACCCGAACCCCTTCGCCTTTGGTTTCCTTTAAATCCTTCCCTCGAGTCCAAACACGTACTTTTCTCGCCAACGTGATCCTCTTATCCTGTTCTTCAATCTTCGAGAGCATGTGAGGGGAAAATTCCACTTGGGATACGAAGGAAGGGCGCAGAATCGAAATAACGGATTGCATTGAAATGGTCGTCGTCCGTCCCCCCCCCACCCCCCCCCCCCCCCCCCCCCCCCCCCCCCCCCCCCCCCCCCCCCGTTTTCCCACTGTTCCGTTCAGGCTGCTGAAAAACAATTTCTTATTGTTCTTTTTCCAGAAAACGCGAGAAAGTTTTAGTACTGCGAATGAATTTCCGATCGTATCGATAAGCATCCGAATCACGATTACATTAACTGTATGCATGTATTTCACATGTGAGGGGAAGAATGACGCAAGTTCAAATTGAAACTTGATGTATTGAATTCTTGAATCGAACCACTCATCCCGACTTCCGAGGATGGAAATTTGAGTCATTTTCTCGAAATGATTTTTGTGCAGTATAAAATGCCTCCAAAACGCATGATTTGTTGAATTGAATCTTATACATCAGAAGCGGAAAAAGCAATAAAATAATTGACACAAAACAATCCGCGTGAAACTCGGCTGGAAATTCCGATAGAAATTAAAATTAAGATTGATTGCAAAATTTACTTCAATTAGTTCCGATTGAGAAATGAAGACTCGGGCAACAGACTTCAACAACACTCAGCAAACTCATCGAAATACCCTGCACAAAATTACTTTCAAAGTTATACTGATCGGACTGAACTGTGAAATCAGAGAAAAGGCATTTTTATTAATTCTCCTCAATTGTCTTGGGTTGAATATTGGACAGCCATCATCTGATATTTAGAGGCCTGCTGTGATTGGCCGAGTAACCCAAGTAAAAGATGGCGCGGCACCCAATAGCAACAGTTTACGAAAAGGGGGAAGATTCTTCATGTTTTTTCAGCGTTCCTGTCTGTATTAGGTGTAATATTTAACACTCAATATTATAATATATTATTCAGGAGGATAAATTCGCAAATTTTCTTCCTTGTCCAGAATCATAGCGCCGAAGTTAGGATTTCTGTCTTACCAGATGGAAAACATTTGCATTTATAATCTTAAAAACGATTAAATTCATTCACAATCATTAATCACGCAAGTTCAAATTTTAAAATTTAACCCTTGTATCACATATAGGTGATGGACATTGCAATTCACGAATGTTCTCGAAATGATGAAATTATAACCTGCGTTGACGTAATTCAATGACAATTCCGACGACTCGCGGGAAAAGTTCCACCATCGTCGGTTTATCAAATTGACTAAACAATTTATTTTAATTTTGAAATGAAAAATTGTCTGATGACGCAAAATGTTTATGTTTTTTCTGCCGAATCATGTTTATAGAATCGTAGATTCTCATCTTTCTTCCCGCATGTTATTCGAATGATGGCGCCGGGATATCGTGATTCCAGTCTTCTCGAATTTCGAACATTTCCATTCATCGATACTCCAAATCACATCAATTACATTCATTACACAAGCACGAATGACGCAATTTCAAATTAATGTTCGAACATTGAACCCTCGAATCAACTTTTGGTGAAGAACATCGAAATTATTCATGTTCTCAAAATGTTAATTGACTTATTGAAATTCACTGATAATTCCGACGAGTCGCTCGGGATAAAATTTCCCCGTATATCCTTGGTTGGTCATATGCACGATTTTGATTCTAAAATGAATAAATCCAAATCTTCCACAGAAGATGTATAAATTTTTTGCGTTCCATCATTAAAATAGAAGGGAAAAAAAAGGTCTTACCTTTCTTCGAGTGAGGCGTCGAATGATGGCCGCGGAGTCGTGATTTCTGACTTCTATTCCCCGGATGTCGAGCATTTGCGTCAATTAATGCCCGTCTATAACTTAGCCCGATTCGAAGTACCCTAAGTCAGTGTTCTTGGGTCTGGTTTGGGCTCTTTGGGATGGAAATCGTAAATCATCCTCTGCTTTCGAGCCTGATTAGGCGTGATTGCCGGATTAATGTATGCCGACAGCGGATTTTCTCTGGGATGTGGCCGTAAATCATGACTGTCAGTTATTCGATTTGCTGGAAAGGCTTTGTACTTTCCAAAGCTCTTAGGAGGATAAGGTGTCTGAGCCAACATCAAACAGTATCAACATCAATCACTATTTATATCTGACGGTGGTGGGGGAAAAATAAGCAGCGAAATTTCGGCTTTTAGAATTGAAAGTTCACGCGCAAAGTTTAGACGATACATTTGGGATTGATAAATTTTCCGAAATACTTTGAGGTTACTATATATGCAAGGAACCTCAACATTCAAATTTAGTCGAAAAGAAATCAAATATTGGTCACATTTTTAGAACCCTTCACTGAATTCGCGGGAAATTCGGGAGGAAATGTTCCGAATCCTTTTAAGCTGTCATCGTAAAATATTCATTCCAGTGAATATTTCATGTAATTTTTACTTGAGTCGAGCATTGAATTATAGCACCGATGTTTTTTCCTCTCTTTCGATTATTTGTGTGTGTGATTTGATCAGTGATATTATTCAATGTACTTTCTTAATCTTTTCCATGCAAATTTTTGCTAACATTTCAGCTGCTTAACGCAAGGTTAAAAAAAATATGGATTATGAGATTTTCCTCCTGAAATTCGCACCAAGCGCAAATTCGCCAAAACCAGGACTGTTAACGAACTGATACTTTGTTGGTATATATATTAAATTATCATCCGTTTGTAAATTTCTGAGGCTCTGAGATGATATCCATAATTCCATAAATAGCTACAGACGGTTTTTTTTAACAAAAAGCGCAAACTTCAGAGGTTTTCGGAATTTACTCCTTCACTCAAGAAGATTTTATCAGTCCTACTATATTCGCTGCATTTTCTTGTCTTTTAAAAATGTTCCTAAAATTTCTGACTCTAACGGAAGATGAAGTTAGTATGGATTGTGTGATTTTCCTCTAAATTCTAAAGAAATGCAGGTTTGCAATGGACTGCTGTTCACAAATTCATATTTTGGCGTTATATAAATATTCTAATAGCACCAGTTCTTAAATTTCCAAGTCTTTGACATGATGCCATTGCTTTCATAAAAAAAACCGGGCGATATGAAAAGTTTTCTACAATGTGGCAGTGGAAACGAATGACAGCCATGATGGACGAGCAAATTCGTCACTGAAGAAATGTTTAACAGTGTTCTTATTCGCTGCATTTTCTTGTCCGAAAATGGGTTTTTTTCAATTTCTGCTCAAACGGAAGATGAAGTATGATCGGTATACGCTATGAGATTTTTCTTATTAAAGTCGTATACGAAACAGAGATTCTCAAGGGACTGTTCACGAATTGATAATGCATTGTTGGTAAAAAACTAGAAATATTATCCGTTTTCAAAATTAATTAGTGCTTCCTGAAATACCTGGACGGTGCATCAAAATTTGTTTACAGAAAGTCCAACTTTTATGTAGGTTTGCTCAATTAAGAGCTTCACTGGAAAAAGGGTTCCTCGCATGAGTATTTTATGATTTTTTTTCTTTCTGCTTATGTATCGTATAGCTTCAAGACAGTGGAAACGAATGACAGCCATGGAGGACGAGTGCATTTGTCGGACCTCAAGAAATTCGGTCGGTACGAGATTGTGATCCAAGCTTTCAACGCAGTCGGCAGAGGCACAATGTCTTCTCCAATCATCGGACAAACCCTGGAAGACGGTTCGTGCTTGAAAGCAACCATACATTTCATTGCTCCTACATACATTTTACTTTTACCCCCTATTTTTGAGAGAGAGCGGGGAAACCTTCGTGAAAGCATTTGCTGAGGTTGAGGGAATCTTGTTATTTGTATTACATTCAAGCAAGCTCTTGTGCTCGAAATACCTTTTTCCGCGAATAATCGAGAATGTCGTTATATACACCAACTTATCTATGGCTTCTGCGATTATATGTTTTTTTCTCTCTCTTTCGAATGAAAAACATAGTTCCCAGCCAGGCACCTCAAGGGGTTCAATGTCGACCACTGACGTCGACGAGTTTACTGTTGGCCTGGCAGCAGCCACCTGACGACGCTGTCAACGGGATCATCCAAGGATTCAAGGTCACTTATTGGGCCGTCGATCGTTGGTTCGGTGAGAAAAATTATCGAAATCGACAAAAATGGATGAGATAGTGTCTTTTTATTTCTTAAGGATGATTTTTAAGCATCCAAAACGAAAAAAAAATCGAGCTTAAATTTTGCGAAGTAGAACGGTTATTCGATCGTTGATTCAGCAAGAAAAATATTCGAAATCAACAAAAAATGGCTGAAATATTCTCCCCGCACTACCTGAGAATGATTGTTAAGCATCTTAAACGAATAAAAATGAACATCAAGATTAAATTTTGTATGATGACATTCTCAACGCGATCCAGAAGTGTCAATTTTATTCGGTGAAGTTGAGCGGCTATTCGATCGTTGATTCAGCGAGAAAAACATTCGAAATCAACAAACAATGGCTGAAATATCTCCCCCTGCATTAACTGAGAATTATTTTTAAGCATCCTAAACGAATAAAAATACAATTCGAATTTAAATTTAGCATGATGACCTTCTCTGTCACCCTATAAATTGCCAATTTTATTCGGTGAAGTTGAGCGGCTCTTCGATCGTTGATTCAGCGAGAAAAATATTCGAAATCAACAAACAATGGCTGAAATATTCCCCCTGCATTACCTGAGAATTATTTTTAAGAATCCTAAACGAATAAAAATACAAATCGAGCTTAAATTTAGCATGATGACCTTCTCTGTCATCCTAAATTGTCGATTTTATTCGGTAGAGTTGAGCGGTAGAGTTGAAATTACGGCTATCGATCGTTGGTTTGGTGAGAAAAATTTTCAAAATCAACCAAAAATGGCTAAGAAATATTCTCTGTATTTCTTGAGAATGATTTGTAAACACCCTAAACGAATAAAAAAGAAAAATCCAGATTAAATTTAGCATGAAGACCTTCTCTGTGATCCTAAACTGTCAATTTTATTCGGTGAAGTTGAGAGGCTAATCCATCGATGGTTCGGTGAGAAAAATACCGTATTCGAAATCAACAAATAAATGCGAACATATTCTCTTTTCATTACCTGAGAAACGATTTCCATAAACCCTGAAGAAAATTAAGACGTAAACCGAAATCAAATTTTTCATGATGCAAGCATTTCTCCGTGATTCCAAACTGCCAATTCCCATATCGATGAGATTGAGTCCTAATGTTTTCGAACGGCTTTTTCACGACCAGAATAATAATGAGCCTTTTTTCGGAACTTTCGTATAGTACAGTATTTATTTCTTTTAAATGAATACAAATGCGAAAAAATTACAAAGGTCGCTGAAATCGAGATGGAGAGTTCTACATTATTTGCGATATGACCTGAGATTCTGGACAAGATCTGCGTTTCTTCTTATTCTTTAAAAAATGATACACTAATTAGATGAACTCGGTAGCAAAAAACCTAGACAATTACGATAACTTACGAGTCTTCAATTCTCGAAAGGAATACACACCCAAGCCCAAGTAGCATATTCAAATTAGATTGAAAAGTGAATGGAGGATCATTTTATTCGATGTTTGTATTTGAGTGACCCGATGACCGCAATTATTAAACAGCGTCTTTGGTTCTTTTCCAGAAGAAAACCCGATGACGAGTCGAGTTCCGCCAACTCACACAACAACTCTGCACAAACTCACACCACACACGAATTACAGTCTCAGCGTTTTGGCATACACCGGTGCTGGGGACGGGAAACAAAGCATTCCTGTTTTTTGCACAACCAAAGAGGACGGTGAGACAATTATCCTTCTAAAATAACTCTCTATTATTATTTGAATTCCAAGAAAAAAATCATCATCAGGTCGAAAGGAACTGTGCTTTTTTTCTTCATTGTTTATAGGGAAGAATGTAAAATTTTTTTTCAACAGTGCCAAGTGTGCCGCAAGACATCAAGGCGTTGCAGAGCGGCGAATCGTCCATTTTAGTGACATGGCTGCCCCCACAAAAACCAAATGGATACCTAGTCCAGTACACGCTTTACATCAAGACTTTCAAGAATGGGAACAATAAGGTTCGTATATAACCCGAAAAACTTTTCCATTTACTGTAGTTCTTTCATCAGCAGTCGAAATATGTTTTAGCTAAAAAAAATTCGAAACTGAGCGAGATTTGATGACTTCAGCGCGCTATTATTGGCAAGTTTCGGAGTAAATATAGGTTCCAACATTTGTAAACAATTGTTTTTCGATGCATTGAACGTCTTTCAACTGGGAAAGATTTAATGCATGGTAAGTAAAAAGTTGTGAGAAAGTTTTTTACCCTTGCCATCCTCATCTATCCCTTCAATAAAGTTAAGCATCTTTCATTGTCAAAATTTCACGTAGTCTTTGTTCCTGAATTTCTTCAAGGAAAATATATTAAATACTTCGCTAAATCGAAGACGCTTATTCTCAAATCCCTATAACTTAAATAACTGTACAGTACTTATCTTTGAGCAATTATTCTGGAGACCCACCAAACAGAATAAAAATATTGAACGCGATGATGCTTTTCAGAGAGTGAATACTTGTGCAATTGTAAAATTACATTCAAGTTCAATTCCCTTTCAACTCATTTGCCCAGCAGATTATAAGGCCCAGAAAATCGCCACTGAATTGTTCCTGCTATTCTTCGTTTTTTGTAACAAAATGCTAGTTTATATAATTTATTGAATACTTCCGACATCAAACTTTGTGGGTAAAGTGTTTGAAATAATTGCAAAAACATTTACTCGAAAAGACATTCCTTTTTGCGGGTGTCCGGGGTGCATTTCCCTCGGACAGTGAAAGATTGAAAAATGCACACAGGTGCTGCATATTAGCGATTTAAAAAAAATGTTATTCGTTCCAAGTTGGAAATAATTGTAAAAAATATCCACTCCATCAGTAAGATATTTTTTGAGGTGCTTTTCTAGAGCGTATATCACTCACGACAGCAGGAAATAATTTTTAAAAATTCGACGGCAATTTAACGAAAAGTAATATTGAAAATTTGATGGGAAATTAACGGGGTAATTATTCCAGGTGGAAAACAAGAAGCAGTCCCTTGATCCATCGAGACTGTCCTTTGAGGCAATGGGTCTCAAGAAGAAAATCCGCTATGAGTTCAAGGTGTCTGCCAGCACTTCAGAAGGAGAAGATAAAAATATTGAACGCGATGATGCTTTTCAGAGAGTGAATACTTGTGCAATTGTAAAATTACATTCAAGTTCAATTCCCTTTCAACTCATTTGCCCAGCAGATTATAAGGCCCAGAAAATCGCCACTAAATTGTTCCTGCTATTCTTCGTTTTTTGTAACAAATATGCTAGTTTATATAATTTATTGAATACTTCCGATATCAAACTTTGCGGTTACATTGTTTGAAATAATTGCAAAAACATTTACTCGAAAAGACATTCCTTTTTGCGGGTGTCCGCGGGGTGCATTTCCCTCGGACAGTGAAAGATTGAAAAATTCGCACAGTTGCTGGAAATTTGCGGGAAAAAAATGTTGTTCGCTTGAAGTTGGAAATATTTTTAAAAATATCTACTCCATCAGCAAGATATTTTTTTAGGTGCTTTTCTAGAGCGCATATCACTCACGACAGGAAATAATTTTAAAAAATTCGACGGCAATTTAACCAAAGGTAATATCGAAAGTTATTGGATGGAAAATTAACGAGATAATTATTCCAGGTGGAAAACAAGAAGCAGTCCCTTGATCCATCGAGACTGTCCTTTGAGGCAATGGGTCTCAAGAAGAAAATCCGCTATGAGTTCAAGGTGTCTGCCAGCACTTCAGAAGGAGAAGGCGAAGCCACTGCACCTGTTTCAAGAGCACTTGACTCCACAGGTTCGTCGCAGAACTTCATTCATTTCTCTCTCTCTCTCTCTTCCTCTCTCTCTTTTTGTAGATATCTGTTTGTAAGTTTAAAATGAATTCTCCATGAGCCGAAGTTTATCATTGAATAGATTCAAGCATTCTGGAACAGTGTGAATCCATAGTGGATATGAGTCAGGAATATCTTTGATACCTTAGGTACTCAAGTACTATAAGAGCTGCCCTTGAAACGCGCACCGCCTCATGTTTATGTATACTGTAGTGCTACTATGACTTAGAATTTAGACTTCGATGCATTATTTAAAGTATTGCCGTTTATGAATTGGATTGAACCCAAATGAAAGTAATTTCCCAACGTTTCCCAACGTAGAATAATTCAAAATTGAATTCCGATGAGCCGAACTTATCATTGAATTGATTCAAGCTAGTGATCCAAAAGTGAAAATTAATCAGGAATCTTGAATAGACTTTTCACTCGCTTGCCACGTGCTGCCCTCAAATAAAACTTGCACCTAATTTTTAGTGACTTATATAAATAATTATTTTGAAAAGACAGTTCATCAAAATCAAAATTCTGACTTGAATTATACCCGAATGGAATTAACTATGCCGCACTTCTATGGAGAATAATTTTTGGTGAAATTTCTGAACAATCTTCCATGTAAGGATCAAGTATTATGAGCACCTTCTCTTTAAACAAAATTTTAAAAACTGTATTATTACCCGCTCATGACATGAATCCTCCTTTTTCCTCCTAGATTTTGTGCAGAGAAGGTGTGCGTGGTACTTGATTAAATGCGACATATCAATGAATATTTTTGTTCGAGGAATTCTGGCAACACTCGAATTTAGTTCGAAAAGTGTTTTCTTTCCAAAGACAGTGAATTAATATCACATAGATCTTATAGTGACGTAGAGTATACTGTAATAAGTCTCGGACTTTTGCTAAAACTGTAACGCTCTTATATTTTAGTTCAGTTCAACATTGTATAGTTAGATTGCTGCTCTCAAAAAATGGACAAATGCATAAGATATTTAATTTGAATTTAATGATTGTGAACATCGCTGAAACGCAGAGAAAAACGCTTGTGGGACTAAGATAAGTTTCCTCAAAAATGTGCACTACGCGAAAATGGTTCTTCCCTGGCTTCCTCTGATTTTCGAAGCACATCGATTCCAGAGCAGCATAGAGAGGGAAAAATATTTCTGCCTGTCATGCGTTGAAAAGGTCTCTTATTCTTTTGATTTATGTGAACAGTGAAAGCTGCAGTGGCTTCTTTCGGGATCCAAATATCCGTGCCTTGGAAGGAAAATGCGAGCATGTCATGCATCGCTGTTGGAATACCTTCACCTGCGATTCGCTGGCTCAGGTCAAATGCAGCTTTGCACCCCTCACCGCGGGTCGAAATCCCCGTGAGTTCAATCAGTCATTTCTTTTTATTTCCTGTTTCAAACAAAATAACTGACACCCATGTTGGGTATTAATGGGTGAACCCAAAAAACGATCATCTGATGACGACAGTGCGAAAAGCATAACATTGAAAAAATCAGCAGATTTAAGCCAAGAACATATATTGGCAGGTTCTCTTTATACTACAAAGTTCACTATACAATTATTTTCTCTGTGTGAGGCTTTTTTGCTCTTTTTTTGGTCCCATGCATAGGATTCCCCTTCCCATATGTTATAGAGGTTATCTGCAATGAAAATCGAGGGGAAGAATTGTTGTAGAAGACAAAATTAAATCTACAATGACTTTTCCCTTCAATTTTTCTTTACAACTTTTCTCCCTTGAATTTTTTTGTAAAGAACCCCTATAACATGGGGCGAAAATGATATGGGAAAAATGTTGCAAAACAGGGCAAAGAAAATCTTCTTAGGCAAAATAGTGATCCCTTGAACTTCCTTGTATATAGAGAACCCCTATAAAATGGTAGAGAATCCTATGTGGAAAATTTCTTCATGTTGAGAAAATTGTTGTAGACAAGATTTCTATAGAAGGAGTCCAACTGTTTTCAAGGAAAAACAATGAATCTATGTTTCTAGTTTGTTTCTAGAATCATTTATTGCATAATTTGATGAGAGAGAAATGACACTATTCACAAAAATGCTAAGAACCCTAAAGAATGAATGAAAAAAACAAATTCATGCACAATTGAAAATCTGAACACATATATATGAGATATGTGAAGATGAAGAAGGAATACAAAAGATAGTACGCTTTTTTTATTCTCTGCAAAAATGTGTGCATGACATCCAGGAGTGGCTGCCCAGCAAATAATTTGGCCATTTCAACCTGCATTGCAAAGCCATTGGCATGGCATTGGGGCCCCAACATTGGGCTAATGGCTGTTTGGTCACTGCCCAATGTCTGAGAACAGGTGGTCCCCCAAATGTTGGCCAATGCATACTGGCATGGGTTGGGAACCCATTCTGGCATGAATTGAGAATGTTTCCTAGACATTGGCCAATGAATGCTGGCATTTGTTGAAACCCATTATGGCATGCATTGAGAATGTTTTGTAGACATTGGCCAATGAATGCTGGCATTTGTTGGGAACCCATTCTGGCATGCATTGGCAAATGTTGGGGGAATGTCCCAGCAAAATCATCCCCCCCCCCCCGTGTCTGAAAGCAGTAGAAAAAAATGTAATTCCCATTCAAGTGCTGCTGTTTATACTTCATCATTTTTCCTTCTTTGTGTTATACTCTTTCCTCTTCCTTCTTTGCTTCATCTCTGTATTCTTTCTGTTCAGAATATTCCTTCCTGCTGCTGTTACTTTGTTTTAATCTGCTGTCCTGATGATGCTCCTGGGTTTTGAACTGGGGCTGTCTGAGTGAGAGTTGGTCACAGTCACATCTAGCTATGCACTCACAAGCTAGGTTCAATGCAAATACTCATGCTACTCATACTAAAATGCTGAGGTAGTATAAGATTAATTTGGAAAATTAAGATCTGGAGTACTTTTGAGGTGTAAAAGGAGTTCAGGAAATCATTTTCTGTGTAAAACACCTCACCTACATCTCAATAATTCAAATACTAAAATGCTGAGGTAGTATAAGATTAATTTGGAAAATTAAGATCTGGAGTACTTTTGAGGTGTAAAAGGAGTTCAGGAAATCATTTTCTGTGTAAAACACCTCACCTACATCTCAATAATTCAAAAATCTGTCCTTTTTCTATATATAATGCCAACATTTCTCAACCATCTTTCATGATGTTCCTATAAAAATATTAAAATTGATAATGGCAACTTTTATAGTCACAATTCCAAAGGAGAGGATAGAAGGAGACTTTATCTACTTTTTTATATTCTGACTCATGTATGGACTGGATTGCTCCCCAGAATCTCATGTCAGAGTCAGACCCATATTATTATTACCAGAAATCAGATTTGAATGTAGAAACTTTAACATTCTGAAATAATTATCTTCTACATCTTCAAAGGATGACCGTGGTAGGAGTGAAGTGTTCATCAAAAACGTGCAACCATCGGATTCAGGCAATTACACCTGCTCAGCCAAGAATGACTTTTCGGAAGACTCCATCACGTATCAGCTGATCGTTTTGGGTGAGTTCCGATATAATGCACTGTACCTTACTTATTCCGAATGCCAATTCTTTCGTGTTTTGAAAAATAATTGACTAGTGGACAGCACCAATAAATATCTCTGGATTTTGTCATCAGTTCCTCCGGGACCATCTCCACTTTTCGTCGATGGATCCATGCATCATTCCTTGAGTCTTCGCTGGGAAGTCGCTGATTCTTCCACAGCATCTGCTCGAGGTGAGACTCATTTAGCTAATATCATAATCAAAACTTTCTCGAAGAACTTGAAATTGAGAGTACCTGTATTAAAATTGGATAATCTCCTGTCATTTAATTTGGTATTCCGCCGACATCTAAAATACCTTCCTCATTTCAGTTTTGCGAAATGAGTTTTGAGCATAAATGGGAGACTTGAATGACATCTTGAAAAGCGGAAGTACTTCATATATTTGTTTACTTCTGCAAGAAGAATATAATCGCCTCTATTTCAGACGACTTTTCAGTTCAACTATGTTCTCTCCTTTCAAGGATTCGTTGCATAGTTTCGAATCTCTCCAAATTTTCACTAAACTGATCGTTCGAAATTCACTCCAGAATAATGATTGGCAAAGGTTTTGGTCAAGAATTTTCTGCCAATTTCAAATAAGTCAGATTTGCCGGAGAACCCGCATAAAAAATTTAAGAAGGTCAAAAGTTATATTTCAAACATTTTCACCTTTAGAAAAGGATTTCGAATATTTTTATTTATTGTGTCTCAAGTCTCAACATCTATATACAATGCAGAAGTCGGTATATTGTGGTAGATTATTTATTGTGCATTATAAAGGGCATACACTTGTTGAATGTCATTTTTCTCAGGCTTCGTATGCTCGAATTTTCTTTGTATATGGTAAATTCTTTGACACGAGTTTTTTTTTAAATGTATATCATTATGATGCCATGAACATTTGGATTTGACAACACTTAAACCCATTTTATTCAATTTTGAAGCCTGGCCTTCTTATTATGGTGATACAGCACAACTGGTGAAAAATAATGGCAGCATTTTCCCTCAACATAGAAATAAGATATTGTAACCTCAAACTTAAAATGCTGAATTGAAAACACAGTAATTGTGCTATCCTTTTTCTTGTGCTCTGAAATCTAATGATACTTGATCGAATCTCATTCAGGTTACACAGTGAACTACAGGGAAGCTGGATCGAATGTCGATTGGGAAGAAATACGATTGGACGCGACGTCTAATACGTACGTTTTGCGAGATTTGAAATGTGGAACGAAATACGAAGTATTCCTCACGGCATTCAATCAAATCGGCACCGGGCTTCCGAGTGAAGTGGTTTTTGCGCAAACCAGCGGCTCAGGTAAGGAATCATCGTAAGGCCAGATTTTCATTTTTTGCACAATTTAAAATCAAAAGGACTTTTCACTGAGAATATGTAGAGGTCTTTCAACCCATACAAAATGAGACAGATGATGGAAATGTAACTAGATTATTTAAAAAATGGAAATTAGTTGTTAAATGGACAATTGGAAAATTGCCTTTGAATTCAGCATCTGGCTAATTCAATCACCTAGTATTTATTTAAGGTCCAGAATATCGAAAATTTTAATATCCCTTAATTCTTCGTTTTCCCGTGCTGTTTTCCCCTACTCGAAAATTATTTCAGCGAGTCGAATTTAATTTTTTGGTCCCTCTGTGTTTAACTAGAAGAATGCATAAATTCGATTTTATAAAATTAGAGATGTGATGCTGA
>CAJPEX010001100.1:5936-42212 GCA_905338405.1 Notodromas monacha
AAATAAAATAACACTGTAATCAGGTGTGGGGTGCACCTGGGGATCTTGTTGTCAAGATCCCAAAGAATAAGATAAATGTATTTCATTAAACCCCAAATCACAATCACCAACAAAGATAAAACACACAAATTGCAGAGCACACACAATTCCACTGACTACTATGAAATCTTGCGATTGACTGTACTGAAAACTTCCCATGACATGGCGGTGGTTGAAGCTGTGGAAAACCTGAGAAAGGTCTGGAATGTTCGAGATTAATCGACAATTATTGAGCATAGATTCATGGTACTTTAACGTACCGAATTATTCCGCCACATATATAAACCCCTTGGTTTGATTAGTTAATGTCAAGGTAAATGTAATTTTTACAATCTCTTTTGACTCGCGGAACCATTTTGAAAATAATTTTCTGAGGCCGGGGTCTCTTAATTAGGAACGTTTTTTGTTTGTTGAGACATTAAAAACATACTGTAGGTTCCTCGCTAATTTTTGTGCACTTCACTTCTCGCACCCGTTACCTACTGTATCTTATTATTATCACATCTATTATTCTTCCATTTCATTCTGAATTCTACGCCACCTGCCCGAACATGCCATGCAGTCTCTTACAACTCATCCTTCACGATACATGGAGCACGGGTTGAAAACCTCTGGATGTGCCAAAAGAATTTGAATGTTCTAAAAATTTAGAGAAAAACCCAACCAGTGCATTAAAACAGGCAATGCAGGAATTGCTTGAATTGTTCATCATCTGGATCTCGCTATTGGAATGATTATCTCGCAAAGAATTCAGTTAGCAGGTTGCCAACTGAACAATGCTTGATTTAAAAACCTATGTGCACAGGACAGTTCTGTATTTTAAACTCCATGGCATCCTTTGCAAACCGTTGCAAACCCGTGTTGAAAAAATTTCCGGGGCACGATCTATGGTTTATAGGTTGCATTATTTTAACCCATGCGACCTGCGACGTCTAAATGTACATGTCTACATAGGGTACAGTAAAATATCATTGCAACTAATCTCGTTATAACGAATATTCTAATGCAACGAATTTATTTGTTGGTCTCTGCACATCTGACGCAAAGTTTATCTAGTTTCTGTAAAACGAATGTTTTGGTATAATGAAGCTATTTATTGGTCCCAATGTTCTTGATATCTTGACGAAATTTTGCTGCAGTAAAGGCCACACCGGCGTGCGTTTCAGTGGTGCAATTTTTCTTTTCTTTGGGGTTTTGATTTTTTTTTCTCACGCCGGATATCAACTCATTTGTACCGTACGGCCCAAAAGCGGCTGCGCGACCATCGCTTGCCCCGACTTGTAGGCGCTGCGGGGCCCCCGTGCTAAAAGCGTAGTCACGGCGAGCACGCACCATTATCCATTTCCCCCCACCTCGCCCATGTTGCGTGGGACGGCATAATTGCTCCCCAAACACAGCACGGGGGCCACGGATGTAATTCCCGGGGCCCAGTATACTGTGGTTGTTCTTCGTCGCGCGGGTCTCGCGAAACGAAACAGAGGCGACAGCCAATGCATTGGACGCCTCTCGCGTTGCCAGCGTTGCCAACGACCAGGTTTCTTGTTTGCGCGTGTGTGTCTGTGTTTGTGGATGCTTAAACCCCTATTCGCCTCCCCCTCCACCACCCACTGGGACGCCGTCGAGTTCAATTGGAAGCGGCATGTTTGTGTGAGGCGACGTCGTTTTGAGAGATCATTGAGGTCAGCTGATCGTCCGCGATTTACTCGCCAGTTCCTTGGCAATTCTTCAGCACCCTTCCTTATGCGCGTTGTGTTTTCCGTGCTTTCACCCCACATTCATGGGTAACATTTCTGCGTGAAAAAAAAAGAGCTGGTTTTCCCTGCGGAACAAAGGTACTGAAACGGAAGGTGTTGGTTCTGACGCTGGGATTTCGTCCAAAGCGCATTTTTTCAGATAGCCTCTTTTTATATTTAGGTCGTAAGCTACAAGAACTCTCGAGAACTGTAAAGACAAACTAATATCAACGACCACGTCCACCTCTCGCTTGCCCAAAAAACCAATCTCAACTAACGTATAAAAAATAAATGGGCATTTTTGTCTGCATGCTGTACAGTACAGCACTGTATTTCATAAATTCATTTTTACCGTACAGTACTTCATATTTTAATCAAATGCAGTTACGTACTTCAAAAATATGACCCAAACGAAATAATATTTCGAAAATAGCGTGTTACTCGCGAATCGAATCTGATGAACGCGTAAATAAAAGATTCTTTCAAATTTCAACATTTGGTTGTGATGTTTTCAAATTCATGTGCCTGAAAATTTGTAGAAGGCAATTGAATCGTCCGCCGAATCGTAAGTCTGCGGTTGCTTATTTAACATGCTTTTTTATTCCTCTGGAATGCTGTCATTTTTGCTGTGTTGTATTATCAGTGTTCCCCAACCCGTGGTCCACGGACCGGCCCTGGTCCGCAGTTTTTTTGCCAGTCTGCGGGAAGTTTTCTGCAGCATAATAAGTGTATCAAAAGTAGCAATGAAGTCTATCTGGAGTTTCAGATATATTATGGTACAGTAGTTGCAATTATGTGATGAAAAATATAAGTTGGCTTTTCCCCCTAATAACACTTTGGACAAATTTTCACCTGCTGAAATAAATAGTTTCAAGTTTTAATTCTGAGGAACCTTTCTTCAAGCCCACCTTCCTAAAATTTTAAAAATCTTCCACCAAAGCTGCTTCTTAGGTTCTTAACTTAATTTTTGCGAAAAAGTAGAAGCTTTATAAATACGGTTGTACATTCTTCGAACGCCCGGTAAATTTTCATTTCAATTATGATTATTCTTATTGCAAAGAAGCTCACGAGGCAAACATGTGTCCTACTTTTCTAGTTTTCTTAATTGTTTTTCACCTATATTTAATTATATTCTGAACTGTTTGCGTGCTAATTGGCCGGAGTTATGAAATTGAAGGAAGTTTTGGGTTTCCCGCTGTGGCGCTTTTATCCCAACCGTGTTTCAGTGTGTTAATTGACACGTTCAACACTATCAACTTTTGCGCTGCAAAATGCTGAATTTTTATTGCTAAAGCTTTAGCTACAACGCTTTTATTGTCAATTTTGAGAATTTCGAGCGTGGAGAGATTTATAAGCAAGTAGACGCACTAAAATTGGCCGAGGTCGTTATAAATCGCTTCGGTTTCCCGATTATTCAAAGCCCATTGTTGGTTATGCAATGTATCCCAGGATCTTTAAAAAAAACGTTCTGCTTGCCGGTTTCGTAAACGAACAACCGTCAATTTCTGCTCATAATCGTGCGTTCGGTTTTTCTCAGAACCTATTGTTTGGCGTTAAATATATTTTTATGCCGCCCGCATGAGTCAGCAACAATCTAAAATTTTCACTTGTAATTCTTTGAAATACTGTACGTTTGGCCAATGAAAATTTAAACCATGACCCAAAAATCCTATTGTTTAAGTTTAGTTTCATTTTGTTCCGAAAAGGAGAACAGTGTAACGATTTTTCCGGCTTTGATTCAAAATTAAAATTGGTCTAATGCGGACGCTTGCATCATCTAAGCTTTCGATTTTTCATTCAATCGAAATTGAATTTTGTTTCGGGTATGAACAACCCACGAAAAAAAAACTATTTTGAGAGTTATGTTCTCTCCGCTTTATTTTCCTTACGCATTTTTTGGCTTTCGAATTGGGAAAGTTAGATCTTTCACGGGTTTTAATATGCTTAGAATTTAGGTGTTGTGCTTCTAAATACAGTACATGGTGAATTTTATATTCTTATAGTTACTTCTTATCTGCATTAATTTTATTCATATAGAAAAATTGCTGAAATCATCAGTAATTTACCGAATGTTCCCCTTCTGAAAGCGCTCGGAACTGGGACAGAGAGCCTCCTTCTCGTCCTGATTGATTGATTTTTCTTCGCCATCCTGGAATAAAAGAGATCTTGAAAATATTCTGAACTGTTTGCGTGCCAATTGGCCGGAGTTATGAAATACTTCCTTCAAAACCCCAAGGGCGACACCGCGAAAATAGGGTTGGCACAAAGGTACACAATTAACTGTGCAAGTTGTGATAGTTGAAAACGCGACGGTTTACCACTTAAAAATAACGACTCGCTTTATCTACAACGCTTTTATTGTCAATTTTGAGAATTTCTAGCGTGGAGAAATTTATAAGCAAGTAGACGCACTAAAATCTTCAAAAGTAAGGTAGCTTGAACTGTTGGTCAGATTAATTTTCCCAAGCAATGGCTTGTGAATCAATTTCAGACCTAAACGGAATTATGAGCATTGAGGGAAACCTTAACTGGAAAAATAATACTGTGATATGGGAACAGCCACCCAAGGTTTTTTTTTTTCAAGGTGTGCGTTTTGAGCAATACAACAATCAGACATAGAATATTCAATGAATTCGGAAAATAATTCATTGAAGTTTCATTTAATGTCTCAACATGCTGGCAGAAAGTGACAGTACAGGATTTAGAAAATTTTGCAATGCCGGAATGATTATTTTGGTCTGCTCTTTACACATTACATTTTTTTCTCATCAGCGAGCACACTTCGGAGTTATGTTCTTCGACGTTTCTGAAAAAATACAATTTAATGGATGAACTGTCCCCTCATACTTATTTATCCTGCGCTTTATTTTTAAAATTGTAATTTAAAGGTTTTGCAGCGCAGAATTGCTTCATTAATTAGCCCGTCGCGATATTTTTGTTTCCGTTTTGCGTCGGTCCGATTTTTGCACTAGGGCCAAGACTCGCGATAATTTCATTACGGATCTTGCGTTTGCGGGATGTAATTTTCTCGCTGTTGATCGCGGTTATCGCTGCCCTCACTTTTAATGGGAAGGTGGCAGAAATAGTTGAGGAAATTATAGTGGCCGAGCCTTCGTGGGATGCGGTTTTCGTGGCAACTCTGAAGCCAGGTTTTTTTTCTCTCTCTCTCGTCGCGCAATTAAACGGCGGATGCTCGTGATGATGAAGTCCTCACCAACGCCGCTGGCCACTTGAACAAGAACACAATCATCCCTGGTTTCCCCCCTTGCATTTTCACGTGCTGCTTTTTTTCCTTCATTTTCTATGGTTTTATTTTGTTCGTATTCTTTTCTTTTTTCATGTGCCAAGTGCGAGCAGCAGTGAAGTGTGCAGCAAAAGCGATCTTTTGTTTTCCGTGTGAACTTTTTTTTTATTTTTACGGGTGAATGGAGTTATTGTTGGCAAGGGTTTCTTCAGAAGTTGCTTTTTTCAAGGTTACCGGAAGTCCTCGTTGGAGATTAATTTCCTGGTGGATTAAAAGTGTGAGAAGCCGACGACGTCTACTGTTCTATTTTTGGAGGGTATCATAAATTCATCCGGAAATTTCAACGTTGCTATCCATGCATGTCGTGTTTTCACAGAAATACTGTAGTTCCTTTACTTTGAAGAAGTTATTTGTCTTGTACTTCGCTTAATCCTACGCGATATACTGTATCTTTAACCGAGATTTACTATACTAGAATTATATTCTGCTTTCGTTCAAGCTATGACATTCCCGGCCTTTCTCTTGGAATTTTTGAAAATAACTGTGTTAATTTACCCGTCTAAAAGTCGGGATTCGAACTGTGATCATTTTACACGAAAAATGTATTTAAATATTTGTGCCTGATGAAAATTTTGCGATTTGAACTCTTCGATCCGGTAATGAGTCTTTGGTAGTGGTAGTAAATGCAGGTTTCAGAACTGTGCTGTAATTCTGGCTGAGTAAAGTTACAGTATTATTAAATTACCTTCCCAGTCTTTTAAAGCTATTGCAAAAGGTAATTTTTCCCAGAGACGAGAACAAATTCTACGGTTACGATGATTTTTTGTGTGTGGCAATTTCTGGTACTTGGCTTTTTTGGGAAGATGAAATTCCTCACGTTTTTGACACGGTTGGGGCTTTGATGGGTTTCAAAGTTTGCGCTTTTTCTACGTGTTACGCTCTGTTATGATGACGGAGCAGCGCAAAATATTTCGCTCCAGGGTGGAATGAACAACAAAGAAGGTCGATACTCACATTTGCAACCTTACAGGCAAATAAACTAGTATAGTACAGCACTTTACGGTATTATAATTTTAGTTTAGGGTACGATGCCTGATTAGGTTAAACGGATTTAGGTGGAGCTGGGTGTGTTGTGGTGGGTGGGGTCAGCTTAAACGGTTCAGACATGCGGGGAGAGATGTTTTCCGATGTTTCTGGATTAACTCGCTTACAGACTTCTCAAGTACCAGGTGTGTTTGGTTTGGGATTATACTCGGCTTTTGAGTCCGTTACAATCATCCAACGACGAGAAAGAAATGAAAATTTTTGTCGAGAGAAGCCCAGATTAAGTGACGCACTTTTACTGTTCAACTTCTCTTTGCACAATTTTCTCGACAGACGCTTATTTTCTGCAAGAAATTTTGAAAGTATGTATGGTACATGTTTTTTTACAATCTTTTTTATGCTTATGTTTATTTCTACTACAGCACAGCACTTCGTGTTCAATTGATGTAGTGTAAATGAAGATGTTGTTCAATGTACAGATGTTCGCCTGATAAATACGGTACGTTGCATTTCTGTCAAATGATTTTTTTTTACAGAATCCCGCATTTGTCCGTATAGAGAATGTTCCCGAATTGAGCCTCTATTTTAATGATAATTTTCCGGTAACAGTATTTTCAAAACATTGTGAAACTACCCGTTTCAAAAGGCAGATATCTCAGTAGATACATGAGTTCGGCGTATTTTTCGATTATTTCTATATGCTCACTGTGCAAAACGACTGTGCAAAGTTCCAAAAGAGAATCCGTGAAAAATTCTACCGGCTTTTCGTGTCACCGCAGGAATACTTTGTCCGATGCTTTGTCACAGGAAAATCCAATGTTACTCAGCTTGGAAAGTCAATTTAGAGGCAGAAGGGAGTCTCATGACGATTTTTCGCATCGTTTGCCAAATAATGTATAAGATTGTGGTCCGCTGTCTGCAAAATACAACCAGATTTCGCTGCGCAATGGAATAGTGCGTCCTGTTCGATGTACAGTATATACTGAACCACGTTTCTTGAAAATTGCGACTGCATGGACTTGATTTCTCCCGAAAACATCTGTTATCGGTACAGTAGTGTATACATTTAATTTTCGGCCATAAAAGACATGGAAAATCATGAATACACTTCAACGTCCAACTTTTTGGACGCATAGGAAGCTTTCTTTTGCTACGAACTTAAGGCTGAGAAAACTGAAAAACATAATATGATGGAAGTTTAGCGATGATGGCGTTACCACCTCCATCACGCTGAATTGAGCAGATATTCGCTAGAATGATCTGGCCGTTGCTTGAAGTAAATCTTGAGGCTTGTCCAAGCATATACAGTACAGTACTATGCATTATAATATTTTGTACGAAAGCTGCCATGGAGAAAGTGGAACGAAAGGATTACCGTACTTCCCGTGACATCATCGGGGAAATTTCTTCAGTTATGGAAATCACACAATGCCCCTGCATTCCCCTCTGTCACCTTCTCCTTTTATACTTTTTATTTATTTATTTTTGAGGAGATACATTTTGCTTTCTTTGCACAATTTTCGCCAACGGTAGGAAACCCGTATCCGGAATTCGAAGTGGCGCATGAAGCTGAATAATTTAAATGAACTTCTCACGTCTGTGGACGATTTTCCCTCGACTTGCAACTCGGTATAAGAACTTTCTTTATAACAGATTGCTAATATTTTTTTCTTTTACAACATGCTGGTGTTTGTGCTTCCCATGAGACTGAAATACTGGTATAGACTAATTTGACTTCTAAGGAAGCTCTGTCTCTTGTTCTAGAGCCTAGTCTACTCGTAATTCCCAGCATTTACGAAGTACTCGTGCAGTATAGTACTCGCTTACTTTCTAATGAGTTGGATGAAGATACATTTGAAATTCCGTGTAAAGGGTATCTGGGGAAATTACAGGACGGACCAAGTTTTCCAATGTTTTGGGTAAACAATAACGGGAACCCGTACTAATGAACTTCGTCACTGGTATATATTTCAGCAGAATAAAAAAAAAATGCTGTCGATCGCTGCGATATCGTCGGATCGGAGCGGAGATTGGAAGCGACGCAAGCGAAAACCCGAGTCGGTGTTGGCTGCCTTCGCCCTGATCGGCATCGGCGTTCTGATGACGGGCCAGGACGTCGTCGCTGACGCTGACGCCAGTGCCAGTGAGTGTGGCTTCGTTTTTTTCTCTCATTTATTCCCTCCTCTGTTATTTCTCTTTCCGTTGTATCCGTTCTCTGCTCGAGTTTATTTATTTTTTCAACGCATTTCGCTTTGGTTCCTTTTTTTATTTTTTTGGTGGCCCCCCGACTTGCAGTTGCTGAGCTTTTGTTTTCCAACCGGTGCTGTGGAAATATTTGCCGTCTGCTCGGCACAAGGGGGGGATGGTGGTTTTGACGTTTCCNCGATGCTTTGTCACAGGAAAATCCAATGTTACTCAGCTTGGAAAGTCAATTTAGAGGCAGAAGGGAGTCTCATGACGATTTTTCGCATCGTTTGCCAAATAATGTATAAGATTGTGGTCCGCTGTCTAACAAATACAACGAGATTTCGCTGCGCAATGGAATAGTGCGTCCTGTTCGATGTACAGTATATACTGTACCACGTTTCTTGAAAATTGCGACTGCATGGACTTGATTTCTCCCGAAAACATCTGTTATCGGTACAGTAGTGTATGCATTTAATTTTCAACCATGAAAGACATGGAAAATCATGAATACACTTCAACGTCCAACTTTTTGGAAGCTTTATTTTGCAACGAATTCAAGGCTGAGAAAACTAAAAAAAACATAATCTGATGAAAGTTTAGCGATGATGGCGTTACCACCTCCACGCTGAATTGAGCAGATATTCGCTAGAATGATCTGGCCGTTGCTTGAAGTAAATCTTGAAGCTTGTCCAAGCATATACAGTACAGTACAATGCATTAGAATATTTTGTACGAAATCTGCCATATGGAGAAAGTGGAACGAAAGGATTACCGTACTTCCCGTGACATCATCGGGGAAATTTCTTCAGTTATGGAAATCACACAATGCCCCTGCATTCCCCTCAGTCACCTTCTCATCTGTACTTTTTTATTTATTTTTGAGGAGCTAAATTTTGCTTTCTTTGCACAATTTTCGCCAACGGTAGGAAACCCGTATCCGGAATTCGAAGTGGCGCATGAAGCTGAATAATTTAAATGAACTTCTCACGTCTGTGGACGATTTTCCCTAGACTTGCAACTCGCTATAAGAACTTTCCTTATAACAGTATGCTAATATGTTTCCTTTTACAACATGCTGGTGTTTGTGCTTCCATGAGTCTGAAATACTATTATAGACTATTTTGACTTCTAAGGAAGCTCTGTCTCTTGTTCTAGAGCCTAGTCTACTCGTAATTCACGGCATTTACGAAGTACTCGTGCAGTACAGTATTCGCTTATTTTCTAATGAGTTGGATGAAGATAAATTTGAAATTCCGTGTGAAGGGTATCTGGGGAAATTACAGGACGGACCAAGTGTTCCAATGTTTTGGGTAAACAATAACGGGAACCCGTACTAATGAACTTCGTCACTGGTATATATTTCAGCAGAATTTTTTTTTACGACAGCTAGCGACGCTATAGCAGCCTAGCCTCGCCTCTAACCTTCGCTGCGTTCGCTTTTGGGCTCAGCCACAACCGACGGAAGCGGGACTAGCCGTAGCCGCAAGACTACTGCCCGCAGGACGTCGTCGCTGACGCTGACGCCAGTGCCAGTGAGTGTGGCTTCGTTTTTTTCTCTCATTTATTCCCTCCTCTGTTATTTCTCTTTCCGTTGTATCCGTTCTCTGCTCGAGTTTATTTATTTTTTCAACGCATTTCGCTTTGGTTCCTTTTTTTATTTTTTTGGTGGCCCCCCGACTTGCAGTTGCTGAGCTTTTGTTTTCCAACCGGTGCTGTGGAAATATTTGCCGTCTGCTCGGCACAAGGGGGGGATGGTGGTTTTGACGTTTCCGGTGGGATTCTTGCTCTGCTATGCAAACATGCAGCAGAATGGCTACAACTTATCCAACAAACAATACAGGTCAAATAGAACTTTAAGCCTTGCCAAACTATAAAAACTCCTGTTATAGGAAAAGTACAGTGGTCTTGTCCGTTAAACTACTCCTTTAACTGTACTCGTTGTCCCATGGGATTCATAAATTCGTGGGATTCTTAAATTTCATCACACTTGTGATGCAAAGATTTGGCATGATTAAAAATTTTCTTTGAGGTTTTCTTAAAAATCAAGTAGGCATACTTTTGGAATTGTTTCAAAAATAATGTAAGAAGACTTATTATGAGGGCAGGTTTTATTAAGGGGTGATTAGAACGATTCAATTCGTGAATTAGACATGGAATACGTTTTGAATATTTTGCGGTTCGAACTACGGTATTGCTCGCGAGAATCTATGAAGATAAGGCAAATTAAGATTCACGAAAAATGATTAAAATCAGATCAGCGATGAAAGATTTGGAGGAAGACGTATTAAAACCTAAAAAATATTCGCTAAATTTTAACCTCAACATTATTAATGCATGGGTTATAAAGGACAGAGCTTTGTTTTAGGGTTGACCTTATACAGTATGTCATTCAGTGATGGAATACGATTTTCTGTATATTCAAATCATTAACAGTTAATATTTAACCTCAACATTATTAATGCATGGGTTATAAAGGACAGAGCTTTGTTTTAGGGTTGACCTTATACAGTATGTCATTCAGTGATGGAATACGATTTTCTGTATATTCAAATCATGAACAGTTAATTAACTCATGAAAAGTTGGAATATTTGCAGAAAATGACTCATATAGCAAAGCCTCTTTGTTGGGGTATGGTTTGTCGATCACAAGGTTAAAAAAGCAGATTATTCTGCTGAAGTGTACCTGCTGACTTATCAAATTTCAGTGACAACAATTTAAATAGTTTCTTATTCAAATTGAGCAGACATTCACTCGAATGATCTGGACGTTGTTTTAAGTACTGTAAATATTTCAGCTTGTCGAATCATATACAGTGCATTGCAGTATTCCATACGAAATCTTCCACGGAGAAAGCGGAACGAAAGGATTATTTCCCGTGATACAGTCGGGGAAATTTCGTCAGTAGTGGAAATCACATAAAATCCCTGCATTCCTCCAGTCACCTTCTTGCCCCGTACTTTTTCTTCCTTTTCGAGGATCTCAACTTCGTTTTCTTTCATCAATTTCCGCCATCGGTAGAAAAACCGAATCCGGAACTCGAAGGGGGCTCATGAAGCTGAATAATTTAAATGAACTTCTTACGCCGGCGGAAAAATTTTCCCCGACTTTGGAAAAGTTAAGCTTTGATCTGCTTTCAAGTCTGTTTCAGATGTTTTGGGTTATTAGTCACGTATGAATTTGGTTGGTATGGAATCAAGGGTATCTTGGAGAAGGTTGAGTGCAGTTCATCTAGAAAATGTTAGGAACTGGATAATTTATTTGGATTTTGCAGTTCGGAGAGTTTTGGGCTTCACTAAAACTGTTTGGACCCCCAAGAAAATGGCAATGAAGCGAAAAGGCTCTTGAAATCGAGCTTTTACTGCCTGATGAATGTGGCTTTTTTCATCCTTTTTAATTCGCATGCTATCGACTGAACTGTCAATTTATTTAGAGAAACAACCTGTTAGGTTTTTGACGCATTAAAGGCTGAATATTTAGCTGATCGAATTCAGTTGAGCAGGAAGACGACGGATTTGGTTCGCGTGGATTCACAATTTTTTATGTTGATAAAAATCAACGTTGGTTCTCTCATATCCCCTGAAAGAATAAAAGCTTTTATGTTCCAGTAATACTATACAGTATAATTATAGTAAAATCTCGTTATAACGAAGCTGCTGTGATCGGCAAAAAAGCTGCTTTATAAAGATACATTCTTATGAAGTAATTTGAGTAGCATTATTGCTATGGTGTAGGGACTGAAAAACGACTTCGTTGCAAGCAATAATTCGTCATAATGAGATTCTTCGTGGCGAGATTCAACTGTGATAAGTTCGGATGATGGGATTACGTTCAGATGGTCCGAATTCTACTGGAATGAATATTTTTTCAGAACTTTCGACGCTTTTCAAATTTCATAGTGATATGGGTGAGATTGATGTACTCTTTCGCAAGCGACCGAAAAATCGATCACCCCGAAGACAATAATAATCTGATGACGATGTTCTCCGCGGATGCATTAGTACTAGTGCTGAAAGAAGCCGAGGAAGACCAGCAGTTGATGTCAGGATTTCCTTGACGGTAATATTTCATGAGTACAGAATCTCCTGGTCTACTGCAGTAAAAGGAAAAAAAAAATCAGGACTGCCCCTTGCTAGCCATGACCCCGAGGCCTCCCGAAAGAGGGAACAAAAAACTTTAATCCGATGATGGAAGTGGTGCTGATGCGAGACCGGAGCAGTGTTGGCACGGACACACACTTTATTCCAATCCTGGCTTTTTTTTTTCTTTTCTTCTGGGTCTTCTACGTTAGTTTCTCGGGTATCACTAGCTGGAA
Organism: Notodromas monacha; assembly: GCA_905338405.1. Classification (NCBI taxonomy): domain Eukaryota; kingdom Metazoa; phylum Arthropoda; class Ostracoda; order Podocopida; family Cyprididae; genus Notodromas; species Notodromas monacha. Next base: position 18,497 of record CAJPEX010001100.1, read on the forward strand.
GAAGATACTGGGTCGTGGACCAGAAAGTCAAATGGGTTATTGATTACGCGGCTGCTGCTGGGGGCCTGGAAAACAAGGACAAGCTGACTAATTCGTCCTCGGCCTTTTTCGTGAAGGGCTGCTCCGGAAGTTCTCACCGAGTTATTTATTGGTCGTCAACACATTCTTATGAAACCATGTGGCAGTTAGTCACGAACAGGTAGAGCATTTAGACACCACTTTTTCCTTTCTCCGCCATTTTCAAAACTCTCAGGAAAATACGTTTAAAATATAGTTGTTTGAGGATCATGCTCAAAATATTGTGCATGAACCTGGGATTCCATAGAGTGATGATCCATTGAGTTACTTCTCCTTTTTGAAAATTATATGGGCATTTTTTCGTGAAGCAAATTCCTGAATTACAGTACTATTATTTATTCTCAAGTGTTTTATAATACTGTAACTGAACTGTTGGTTACGTATAAATATTTTAATTGTTCGGTTATTCGAAAGACTCTTCTTTTAAATTCAGGAGGTTATTTTAGCATAATTGAAACCAAAACGAGTGCGCGCTGAACTTTCCAATCCACTTATACTTCGCAGAAAAAAATTAGCTCGAATTGTAAACGAAACTATTGTCTGAACAGTTTGAGGTGCAAATGGATTATCTCTAAACGAAATTCAATCAACCAGGCAAAACTCGTTGTAGAGATAATGTCGTTGTAGAAGACCCTTATGACATGGGGATTGAACCCTATGGGACCACAAATAAATTGCTATACAGTACAGAGAAAATGGTTGTAGACAAGATCGTTGCTGAGAGATTTCACGTGTTGTGTAACGTTGAATAAACGCCAAATAAAATCATGTGAAACATCAACTAATGGCATGGATTTGATGTAATTTGAAAGACGATATGATTATCTTAGTTAACAAAATAGACTAATATATTCAGGAGATTTCCTTTCCGAAAGACGATCGATCTAATGTATTCGCCGTACCTTGAATCTGTAAACCAGAGCTGTACTTTATGATAGTGAATATCGCAATATCTTTATTCAAGTTCTTCTGTCGGTGCGAAAATGCGTTCATTTTTTTAACGAAATCTCGGTGGAATCGAGGGTAGCGTCAGTAAGGAAATTATAATACAGTCTTTTCCAAAGAAAACAGCATGAGAAGGATGGTGTTTTATTCAGGTTTGTTTTTCCTTCCGACACTGCTTCTGTCTGATTTACCAACAGCTGCAGCTGTAACCCAATCACTCTTGGGACCGTAACTCTTTCTCTGCCGTGCCCGTAGAATATAGAATAATTTAGAAAATGAACTTCTGGCGGAGCCATTGCATTCAATGTCAGAGGAAGGCTTTCAGAAGAGCTTCTTCTTTTTTTTCTTTCTCCTCAACTTGGGGAATCTGGGTGCGGGAAGCCGACTGGCCGAATCTCATCTCTCCTCGCTCAACGCTTTGAGTTGGGTTAGGTATTTATGTGCAGCTCGCGAAAGCTTCTGTCAAAAGTTGCCCCCGGGGCGAAAAAGAAGTGATCAAAGTCCGACCGAAAGGAAAATCCTCTTTTTTTTATCTTTCCGACACAAAAGTTGAGCTCCTGGTTCTGTTTTCCATCATATTTTTCGATAAGTCGATAAATAATCGCTGGACGAGATTCCGCTGCGTTTTCCCATCAAAATGTTTTAAAAAGTTACAGAGGAACATAAATCAGGATCACGTTCGTGTCTTTCATTGCTGTATGGTGTCACCAAATCTGTGTTTATAATACGAGTCGTTGTTCATTCTAAATCGAAACTACGCTTTAACGGTGCGAGGAAATATCAATGAATCATTTTCAATAGCAGGATTGAAGAAATCCTTCCAGAGAAATTCACGACACATTTAACAAACAGAAAGTGCGGTTGAAAGATCTTCAGAGGAAGAAAATGTTTGCACATTTTCAAATAGCAAACGACGAGGTACAATTGAGAAAATTCAATCTAAACAGCAATAAATTCTTGAGGAAAGCTAAACCAGCTTTGAAAACGGTCAATGTTATGCCCAACATCCTCTTTACCAATAAAAGTCAAAATACGAACCTAAGCCATAATTAGACGAATTCATCTGTTGGGCACTGTATTTTAATATTTCAATATTGGTCATGCCACTGCAACAACGAGATACCAAATAATTTGGAAAATTTGATCGAATTCATTTTGATTTTAAAAATGTGTTTAAACGTTTATTTTTTTGCTGAGTCAAAATTCATGCGTAATCATCAAAACTTGAACAAACTTATCTGTTGGGTATTTTCAAATGTAAATATTGGTCATACCTCTATATAGAAGACCATCCGGAAAAAATTGAGAAAGTCGATTAAATTCAGTTTAATTTTCGAAATCTGTTGAAAATTTTGGTTCTGAATCCGATCTAATTGTTTTTTAACGGTCCACTGTATTTTGCTCAAAACTGGAACGACAGTAAATATATTTCGGTACGACCGCGCTACTTACTGTCTTTTTCATTTTAGGGCAGTACTCAATGCTTTTTATGCAAAGTTTCCCCGGGAAGATTTGAAATCGAAAAAAAAACTTTTCGATGAAGATGTAGCCACGGATCATTAGAAGTAAAGTGCTGAACGAACCCCTGCTGTTGCCTCTTGAGCGAGGTCAGGAATAAATCTCTTCCTTGATGATGACCACCGATGTTGCTGTCATCGGAAGAAAATGGGTCTGAATTTTTTTTTCTTCTGTCGAGCACTGCAACATGCGAAGACGCTTGATTCACTGGGATAATGTACCGACAGAAGAACCGTTTCCAGACACGGGTTCTCAAGGAGCTCGTGTATAGAAACAAAAACCCCTCTCAAGAAGTGGATTCCGATCTCCCTTTCCTCCACATCATCCCGCACAAAACGCCGGCGTCCCCGTGTGTGATTCTCGATCTCGTCAGCGACGTTGAGTTGGCGTCAGTCATATATATGTACAGAATATATTTTTATTGTGTTCGTGCCACGCCTGTCGTGTTATCCCGTTTCCCGTCGCTGGGGTCTCGAGCTGGGAATTCCTCCTGATAGCATTACGTGTCTCCCAGGGATAATCTTCGCCTTCATGCCCCAATGTCGCGGCCACAGGGGCCACCCGACAGGGACGACACGGAAGCCGCGTTGAAAAGGCGGGCAGCAGTCGTGCGACCCTTGTTTTTCCGCGCTGGTGTGACGAGCGGGGGTTGTTCCCGAAGGTTGCATTCGTCAAGCGGAACCCGCGTGACGAGAGTCTTTTTCGAGCGTTGTCTGCACATGGGAGGTCGGAATTTGCAGCATTCCGGGTATTTCCGCGTTTCCTCGAAAATTGAATCTGCCCTATAACTGTGTACCCCCGGAGAAATGGACTCGAGCACACCGTACGAGGGCTGTCCCAGTTTGACGCAACCTCTAATATTTTATTAATAGGTGTGAGGAAAAAAAAATATTGTGACATTGCCCATGATCATGACATATCCTCTGGGATTTTTTTTAAGCTTAAAAAAGTTTTTCAATTTTCTGCATGATGATGGGTGAAAACTTTCCAGGTACAGCCGAAGTTATCCGCCCATGTCGCGGGGTGCTAAAAACTTTTTAGGTAAGCTAAACGATGGAAGATTTGTTGTTTTTTTTTACCCATCATGTATTTTTCCATTTTAGAAACTGGTTAAACAACAAAACATTCAATAATTTTAGCCAGCCTGAAAAATGTTCAACACCCTGACTGCAACTAGAAAGTTTTCATCCACCATCATGCAGTAAATTGAATCCTTTCCTTTTTCCAAAATCCTTCAAAAAATTCCAGATACTTAGGTAATCATCGTCTATGTAACAATTTTTTGCAATCACATCTACTCCAAACATATCTGAAGTCGTTTTCAACTGGGACAACCCTCGAATTTAAGGCTGCACACGAGTAAATATAAAAGAGTCCCCGGAGAACGATGAAAGACCCTGGCAATAAAAAATCCACCCCAAGAACATATTTAGGGGGAGGAGTGCATTTTTTTCAGTGGAACGAAAATGTTCCACAAACGAAATTATATGTCTTGAAAATTCTCAAATTTCTTGAAATTCCACGATGAAACTTATGAAAAAAACGAGGAAAATGTCAGAAGGATGTTATTGTGGAATTCAGAAAGTCCAAAACACAAAATTTCTAGGGTATAATAAAATCGAATTCTACTCATTTTAAGATTAAACATTTTACGTTGATAAATGAAAAAATACTTCAATTGAAAGATTTCTCATGGTATTTTGGCTAAAGTCTCAAATGGATTAGAACGAAAATTTAACCTTAATTGGAATTGCGTATCACGTAAGCTATATATCCCACACAATCAAAAACATTCAGGAAATGATACATTTTGTCATGTGCAGACTCACTGTGTAGCATCGATCACAGCCGAATTTTGAAAGTAATTTCGCGGAAAATTGTATGGGAAGCAAACAAAATTGAAGATCATTCTCCATCTTTTTTTTTGGTATTTTTTTTTACTTAAAAATCTGTAAAAACTGAGAGTAAGATGATTTATCTGGCCTATTAATTCAAGACCCACGATATTGTTCTGTGTGGAAAATGAACTAGTGAAAACTGTAATTTTGTTGTTTCCGTATAAATGTGAGTGTGCGGAGAATAAAGCGCATCAATTTACTGTATCCTACAATCAACCATATAAAGTTTACGCCGTATAAAGTAAATTTTAATTTAATTATGAACCCGAGTGTGATTTACGCGGTAATTGCGTTTAATTTCTTAATAATGGAAGCAAGAACATGATTAATTACAGCTGGACATTGTTTGTTAAATGACGATGAGGTGGGATATTATAACACTCCGAAACATGGTTAGCTGGAACAGCTGCAAAAAAGTGCGAAATGAGTTCAGATAAAATCGCAAGGATTTAATTAGGAGAAAGCTAGATAACTTTAAATATGTAAGATGAGGTCATCACTGAGGTTAATGGAAGGGTTAAGGACCTGTGGTTACGGGCTCATTCTTGTTATGGGGTTTTCTTCGGAATTGCGCAAGGAAAAATAAAGCTTGCGCTTATTCGAAGTTATTTTTTCTTCGAAGAAACACATTATAACGTGGGACTAAACACGTTATACCGAGGTCAAGTACCACTCACTCATCTTCTTGCTATTTTTCGATGGAAAAAGTGCCTGACTGAATTATAGCTTATTTGTCACATTCAATCCATTTCTCCTTGATGAGGTTAGCGGGGAATCTCACTTGGACGCAGATGTGAATGTTCAGAACCGGTGGAATAATTGCTGGCGTTGAGCAAGGTTTTGAATTACTGTACTGCACTTTGCTTCCATGAAAAAGTTCCTGTTCATCGAATTTTTCATTATCAGTGTTACTGTATAAACTCTACCGGGAAAATAGGCCTTGCGCCGTAAATGCAGACGCAGTTGAACCTACATAACTCGAATATTCTTCGATTGCTTTCCTAAGGTAAACCCCTATGTATAGTGCTGACTCACTTAGTGCCGCAGAAAATTCTTGTCTTGGACAAAAAAATAAGGGCCAAAATCAAATAAATTGAAGCATTTTCTGAGGATATCACTGGGTTAAAAGTCTTAAAACTGATAACCACATCCGCATGCTCATTTTTTTAAACGGTACTGTACCTTGTGTTTTCTGGATCGAATGCTCCCTTCGTCCCATTGCAATTTTTGACTAGTGATGACTGCTTGATTGAATTCAAAATAAAATGCCATATAATTGCGCCGTGTTCCAAAAAAATTTATTTGCTAATTTTTTCTGAAGAATTTTTCGAAGTGCCACATATTGGTCTAAAGAATGGCAAACCATGCCGAAAGACTAAATCACGATTGAAAATTGAAGAACAAAGCATGCATTTATGTTTCCTTAAATTAAGGATGACTTCAGAGTTATGAACTTATTGTCATGTAAGTTGTGTTGAGAAAGACGGGAAACTGTCTGTAGGCCCCTTACAAAAAGTGGAATTTTGGTAGTAAAATTTATTCGGATTATTGTCGAGAGGGATGATGAAGATAATTTTTCTTTGGTTCAAGGCAAAGAAAAAAGGAGCGAGGAAGGCAGAGCGAATTGACATCGACGGAACTGAACTCGAGTGAAATTAAATTAACCGTGTCTAACGCTTCTCCCTCCACCTTATCAAAAATTTTCGAAGGAGCGAAACTGATTTCTTCTCGTTGCTCGTCCATCTGAGACGAGTACTATTGTATAAAAACAAATTTAAATTTGAAAATATTTCTGAGCCTACTTTTGAGATCTACTTTCGAAAGGGGGTCAATTCTGCCACGGTTTGAAACGGGAATCGCGTATTTTTTTTACTTTTTCAAAATATCGCGGAAATCACTGCCTGAAAGTCATTGACCCTATTTTTTAAGCCTCTCCGCTGTAACCTAGGTTCCAGCATAACCCGACAATGGTTTAATATTCCGTCTACATGACGTCCACCCCTGCGACGGGCATGACCGACATGTCAACTCATTGGAGACGCCCCAGGGGATGGTGACGTGGTGAAATCCTCATCGAAACTGACGGGGGGACAGGACAACTTCGCGATGACCATATCGCCGGAAACGTGGTGATTGAATACGGTGGCACGCAACATTTTTCGTTATACATGTACAGTACTTGAATCTCAGAGCCCAATTTAAAATCGTTTTGCGTAACCGAGCCTAACAATCAAATTATTTTTCGTTTTCTGTGCATTATTGATTTATATTAAAATTGCGCTACATTTGTTTGTTTGTTGCGCAGCATCTACATTATTTTTGAAGCATTCGCGAGGCTCAAGGCAGAGCCCTGAGGACAAGTTAAAAAATCCGAACAATCCGAAAAGTCTAAAACGTTATTTCAAAGTTTTTTTGAGCGGTTTTTCCAAAAGCGCATATTACATCGAACTCTCGTATAAATCGATAAGTGGAAACCAATAAGTTTGAAACATATCCTAGTGTATTTCACGTGACAAATAAGTGTCTGAAGTTTGGAAAAAAATTTAGTAGATTAAAAAATTAATCTAAAAAACCATGTTTTCAAAAAGCAAAAAATAACCTTAAAGGTGGTGCGCATCTATTTCATTTGTATTTCACTTCTTCTCAACAATCTCCATGCACACCACGTTTAAGGTTATTTTTTGCTTTTTGACTAGCTAGTCGGGAAGTGAGCAAAATTTGAGTTGCAAAATTTGATCTGGAAAAACAAACAGACAAGAAAGCAAGTTAATAAAAACGTGTTAATAAAAAAGCAACCCGACATTTACAAAGAGCACTGCTTCATCTTGGAATTTTTTGAATTATTCAAAAATGAGAAATTCCGTTGCTGCATTGGCTTTTGTTTGCTGAGTAAGAGCTGAATGTCTCAATTTTGTTAATTACAAAAATAGTTAACTCTATGCATTTCATATATTTTTCATCAATTCAGAATAAAATACTCGTCCACAATTTATTCGAATATTTTAATAGCCTTCACCTCCCGGTGAACACTGCAAGATTCTATAAAGCGATCGGCTCTTCTAATGGATGCTGTTTTCTTTCTAAATGTGCTTGTATGTTCAGGGTAAAATATTCAAGTTGAAGATGCACGGTGCTGTAGGGTCAACAATTTTAATGAAATTTCAATCGATTCTGCATGAGGAATTCGATTGAGACTGTACGAGATGAAAAAGTACCGCTTGAGTTGTGGTAACCCCTACCGATTATCCGGAGACCTGTTGACATGAAGCGAGAGACGACATTCCTGTCGACCGTGGGTAACCAAGCAGAATACTGGATTAGTCTTCGCTTTTTAAGCTTCTTCGGCTCATAGAAAGTTTATTCTAGTCACTTGTAATTTACTCCCTGCAAATGCTGGAGTCCCGAAACTGCTCGATTCTCTTGCGAATTTACCGGTGCTGACCGAAGGAAAAAAATGCACATAAATGGACGTTCAACGACAGGAAGCCATGGCTGTAAATGTGAAGGGAAATCAAAATAACGATTTCAGTCAAGGTCTGCGAACATTTGAAGAGATGCGATTCATCCAAGGGGCATTTTTCGATTATGTTTTCAAGTGCATTCATTGCCTGACATAAGCGGGTTTCCCGCCTTCTCTCGAAACAGCGTGTTTTTTTCCGCAAACTTCTTCCTCCAGGATGACCCGTAAACTGAAAGCGTGGGAGAGTAAGACGGAGAAATCACAGGCTATCGCAATCCTTCGGTATTGCTTAGTCTGTTTCAGCATTTATTACTCTGTTTGTGTGCGATTCTGCTCAGTTTATGGACGCATAATTTCTTAAAAAAACAGTTTATATTTTGTTGCGTTTTTATTTCTTCTTGGACGAAGATTCGGACACCGAATAAAGCTCAGGGTGGGATTCGAGGGCTGGCTAATAAAGTCGATGGTCTGAAACATTTCATCCTTGGCTTTGAAAAATGATGCATGGAGGCGGATCGAATTGCATATTTCTGAGTATATATCACCGCCCGAATTTTGCTCATCCAGGTTTAAAAAGAGGCATCGGGTTTGAAGTTTTCCAAGAATCTTCGCGTGGAGACAAAAGTTCACTAGTTTTTGTTGTTGCGAATTCCATTATTTAGCAGATGATTCAAGTTGGACCAAGCGTGAACAAATATACAGTACATTCAAATACACTACAATACCTCGAATATAATGTTGTCCATAATTTGAACGAATGAAATTCCGTTTATCTTTGGAAATTGTTTTCAAGTAAAGCACATTCCGAGAATTAATCGCCTCGCAATGTCAGCGGGTGAACGAAAAATTAGACATATAACGGTTGGCTTTTACAAAAGCAAGATGAGAAATGTAGAAATAAATGATTTGAAACAGATTGCCGTTTACCGAAACATGCACATGAACGGGTACTATTTACTATTTATGACATTCGAACTTGATTTTTTGTGAAACATTTTTCAGAAGCCATTGAAGCAAATTTAATCGATAGAAAAATTCTTCCCGTCCAGAGAGCCCTGTTGAATTAGTTTCAAGCACTTGCGGAACTTTCGAATAAGCCCCAAGTTGTTCAGTACTTCGGTAGGGGGTATGTTTTATAAGCTTTCGGTCATGAAAAAGTTGATTACTGTCAATCACAGCATTTGCAACGCGTTCAAAGGAGAACATTGAACCCTTTCGGCATCAAGCTCAAATCTTCAGATGGAAGTGTCAAAATATGTCGGGGTATAATGCGAACTTTCCTGGAGTTGTTTGGGTATCGAAGGAGGATTCGGATCGACGTTTTTTTTTTTTTCGGATTGACGTAAACTTACTCCGACAGAAAGACTGCCCAGAAACGAAGAAAGATCTTCCGAAGGAATAGATCGCACCTTCTGAAACAGTATTTCGCTGGTCCCTTCCTTTTCGTGTTTTCCCGGCCCGAAGTCCGAATGGCGTATGCGTGGGGCTTTGATCCGAGTTATTGCACCAATTTGCCCTCGTTTGTCGCTGCCGAGCTTTTAGCCTCGGCTTAATGCTTCGTCCTTTTTTCTTTCTTCGTCTCTATATGTATTTTTTGTGTTTCTTATGTGCCCCGTGATGAGGATTTAGCCCGGGGAATGCAAAAAGGCAGCAAGCGGGGAAAGTGCGCCGCTGTCCGGTGTGATAAAATGTCGGGTGGATCTCGTGGGAATTCGTGTTCATCGTTGGGACAGTCATGATTTCCCGCTTCACCCCTGGTGCTTTCTCGTCCATTTGCTCGCTTGTTCCTTCTTTGTATCCCCCACCCCGATGAGACACACGTATATACGGTACCAGTGTTACTGCAGAAGTTTTGTAAGTCTCGCACTTCCCGTGTTCGAGTCTTCCTGCTTAAATATTTTTTTTTAATTTCCGCATTGACGAGATGTCCGACGACGGACGGGATTTGGGGGGTCATCTTGGAAAAATAGACTTTCGCCACTGCCATTCAGTTGAACCTCGATAAGTCGAATATCTCAGTAAATGGAAATTTTTTCCAAGTCCCCATTTTAATTCTTTTTGGAACATTATATATTTAAAAAATCTCTAATTCGAAGGCTTTTCCTCTCAAACCTCCATCATTCGAGTTTGTCTGAGGTGGTCTTTTGGCTGTTATTTTATTGACACAGGAAAAAGAAAAAGAAAAACAAAAATATAACGATGTGTCTTGAAAGCAAGGGAAATATAAATTGGGCGAATAAAGAAACCCTTTGCTGCGAAGTTCAGCATTTGAGATGCAATTCAAGGTCTAGCTCTGAAATATCACCGATTAAAATGCCTGTGATTTTTTTTTATTTTCCCAGGAAAAATGGTTTGATCCCTTACTCGATTTTTTTCTTGTCCCCTGAAATTCGACTTAAGAGAGGTTCGACTAATTCTCATGCAATCGTGTAAGACCCACTTGCGAGAGTAATATTGGATCAGTCCCGAGAATAATGAGATGGGATTTGAGAAAAGACGTGATTGAAAGAGCTTTCGATCCCTGTTGATAACATTAGGTTTACCAGCCGCGATTAAATATTTTTAATGTATATTTGTGATCATACGTCATGGAAAACCCACTGGCCAGAGCTAAGAGTGATATGTTTGATCATTTGGTAGCCATTGTCTCGATGTTTTTGTCAATTGAAATTGGATTTGAGAAAAAAAACAGAATAAAATATGCATTCGATCTCTGGAAGTATGTTAAGATTCCCCGTTGCACTTCCTTTTTTGAATACATTTTCGGGCGGTGTGACCTTTAAAATATTTCGAATGTAATTTTTTTTTAGATTATTTGCCAGATCTGGCGAGGAATTTCCACAGAGAAACAAATTTATGATAACGTTCATGATGCTGAATGTGAATAAATCACCCAGAATCGTCTTATCGTGCGCAAAATAATCGCCCAGCAAGTCACGTCTACGATTAAAGGTAATCTTTTTCAAAAACAAACGGACTTTTTTTTGACTACTGTACAATAAATTTCAGCAGAAAGTCCTTCGGAGGACTCTGACGCAGAATATATAGGGTAACCCGAAAAAACTCCATCGGAATACACTGCCAACTTTCGTACGATCCCTCGCACAATCGACCCACGGCTTATACTGTCATGTGGACTCCGGAGTTACAGAAAACCGCTGTTTCTTTTTTTGATGTCCCACTGACAGGATTTTGTGTCGCCGAGTGTTCACCATAGAAAATAATGGGATCTCTTGAATGAAATTAATGCTTTCGTAAGAAAAAAAAAAAGAAAGATTAACCGTAGTATGATCGCACCGCGGGAATTTTTTCATTCCACCATAAAGCCGGCGAGAAGGTTCATCGAGGCCAGGTTTTTTTTGCGTGTTGTGAATTATGGTCATTAATTTTGATTAAAACCTTCGTATGGTCGTAAATTGGGGTTAATGTCATTCGAAGGGTAGCATTGGTTTCAAACAAAAATTACCGTCCTTATTCAACGATAACCATGCTTAATCCCCGTTCACGTATCCCAACAGTTTCCGAGAGAAATTATTCGTAAAATTCAGTAAATTCAGTTATGGAGCAGGATTAAAAAAGTTTCAATGTGAAAAATCTGGGCTGGTTCTGGATTACTGTTCGTCAAAGAAGGATTTGACATGACGAAGAAACCTGGAAAGGGTTCGCGTGCTTCACGGGGAACATTAGGTTTAGGCTACAAAATATGCCCGCTATATTTGCATTAAATATACAGTTATGGGAATATATGAAACTTGCTCAATAGTGAAATTGTTATAACGATGAATGCATAACTCTATTTGACATCAACCCCTTCTGTAACTAAAAAAAAAGCTTCTCGACTAGGCGGCCTGACAATGCTGACTTCTGTCGTATCTGCGCCAACAGTTACGGCACAATTCGAATCATGATGATTCTGCAGAATATAAGCAAAAAGGGCCATAATTTAGAGATAAAATTTTTTCGAAGTTTGGATTAATCTCCAAAAGTCGGACACGCTTCGAATGTTTAGTGCGAAAAGCAACGTCTGAAGATTTTGAAATTATCGCACTTTTTCGAAAAAAAAAACGTCCACATGCAATATTCGCGAAAAGAAAATCAGCGGGGATATCTTGTTTAATTTAACGCGGCCGATAATTACATCAATGCGCTGCTTTTCTGTTAAAATTAAGCTTTTCATTGGTTTCATTCGTGAGAACGTCATGCGAAAAGAACACGAAGTTGGACTTGTTTTTTTGAGGGGGCTGTTGCGCTTCCGAAGCAAATGGGTAAAAAGCAAAAGCAGAAGAATCCATTACTACATTCGCATCCAGAGAGTATGTTAATCGGATGGAGAAACAAATGGCTGCATTTTTCCTCCGTTTTATTCTCTTTCTTTCCTTTATTTCCCTCTCGATTCGCTTTAATCCGCATGGGAGCTCGAGTGTGTTCCAGACACACACGTGATGCATTGGCGTAATTCCGGAAAAATAAGAATTGCTCGCAGTGACGAGAAAGAGAGCTATTTCCCGTTTACGCTTTGACTCCTTTTTTATTTGCGCAAAGTTGCTCTTTCGCAGATGGCTCATTTTGCGGAGCAGCTGAATATGAGTCTCTGTGGAAGGGACATTGCCGAGTGCGAATAATGCGTGGAAAAAGGATTCAGCAAGCTTGATTCCGGGGAGAAAATGTGTTGCTGGCAGCGAGGCGTGTTTACCCTGTCAAGAGGAAATGTTGAGATGATAAAGTAGAAATAAAAAAACTGTTCATTCTTAATCACGGTACGCATCTTGAATCGAGAAATATATATGCGCACTTATTGAAGTGTTGAACAAATATGAAAATGAACGAACTGCGTCATCTGACTGCAGGTTATATTGAGCTCTGGCATATTATTGAAGTATTTCTTGTTTTACGGATTAATTTATTAACGGTTCCTAAATTAGCTTTACATTCTTAAAAACAGTCGAACTTTTATAACTCGAACCTCCTCAAGTCGAATGCCTTCCTATGCCAATTTATTTTCAAGTCCCTGTCTGAATTCCCTTGAAAACAACGCATTAAGAACCTCCGTAACTGGAAGGTTTTCCTCCTCAAACATCTTTAAATCGAATTTTCTGGAGACATTTAGGCTGTTATTTTATTTAGGCTGGAAAGAGAAAAGCAATAAAAGTGTACCTTTATGTGTTTTTAAAGGAAGTGGAAGACTAATTGGGCAAATTAACCCTTGCCTCCAAGTTCAGCATTTATAAGAAGCAATTTAAGGTCTGGACCCTGGAGTACCACCAATTACGATTTCCTGTCATTCTTTGTTCTTTTCCCCAACACAATTGCTAGGTTCCTTACCTCGAATAAGCCTCCGTAATTCGAATTATTTTTTCTGGTCCCTTGAAGTTCAAATATAAGAGGTTCGAATGTATTCAGGAGAAACCTATTTTGTGACACACTGATGGATCAATCAATGCATGGTTATACAGTACAGTATATGGAAAGCAATAATGATTTCAAGCATTGTTTGTCGACAATTCTTATTTTCAACATTGTTCTTTAAATTGCTTTTTAATTGTTACAGAATTGTTTTTATTACTTTCCCAGTGTTTGGGGCAAACACTCGGGAAAGTACCATAAATTTGCAGCGAGTGGCACGATAGAGTACGCGTGTTTACACTCACACAAAAGAAGTTGCAAATGTCGCTCGCCCACGCCTTTTCTTTCGCTGGATAAAGAATTGCCTCTAAAAATACTAGAAGTACGTGACAGCTCAGAGGCTTCAAGATGGGTGATGCAAAAGTTTTTTTCTGTGCCTTCGTACGAAGATCCTTGGTTCGTTGCATTTCGAAATCAGAATCCTTCATTGTGTACTTTGGGCCCAGACTTGAGTCAAGCCTGTGTTCATTTGATAAATTTATTTTTAGGACATGATTGAAAATAATTTTGTGCTTTGATTCGGAAAGTTCCTGACTTCAGTTGGCATGTTAGGGCAACCTTTGAATTAGTACAGTACAGCATCATAAATAATTGCCAAGATCTAAAACTCGCTTCTGGAACTTGGTTTCCAAGGATGGAAAATTGTCTAAAACAGTGTTCCTCAAGCTTTTTGGGCCTGCGGACCGGCAAATTCTCACAAAAAAAATTACGCACGCCAGCAAAGTTTCATAACATTTTTGCAGACGTGCAGAAGTTTTTTTTGAAAGACAGGTTGTGCAGGTATTCAAGAGTTTCTGCTATGTTGCAAAAATTTAGTTAAGCACCAATGAAGCAGCTGTAGCTAAATGTCATCAAAAAATAGAAAGATGGACTTGAAGAAAGGTTTCTCAGAAAGAAAAATTGAAATAATTTATTTCAGCAGGTGAAATTTTGTCTGAAGTGCTGTTAGGAGCTAGAAAAGCCAACTTTTATTTTTCATTGGATGATTTCAACTGCCACTGTCTTTCCAAAACCTCAGATAATCATAACAGATTTCATTACTACTTTTGATAAAATTTATTAACTTGAGGAAATTTTTCCCGCGTACCAGCAAAAAACTTCTGTGGACCGGTGCCGGTCCGCAGACCACGGGTCGGGTATAATACTGGTCTAAAAGGTGGTTTCTCATTTATTCAAAGTTTTAAAATATTTGTTGGCTCTGATGCTGCCAGCAAAGTCATGTAACACACAACTGTGAAAGATAAATTTCATTTATGAAGGATTCGGTCCGTTCTGTTTTCTGTAAAAGACGAATTTGTTTAAAAAACTTGAAACATTGGCCGAGAAATGGTCGGTCATTCCTGAGTAGAAATCGACGACATCCCCATTTATCCTACAACATTCATACCATCTGTGAAGCAGAAGACGAACAAAATGCATCGATCAGTCATTAAACGAAAATATATTGAACGCAATTTATATTTTCAATAATGTACGCAAAAGATATTTATCGTATGTGGAGACCGTGGCATATTTTCTCACATTCGTGTCTACGAGGAAGAACGCATCGTTGTTCGGAACTTTTGATGGATGAACAAAGACCTTGGCATTTTTCATGACATCAGCAAGCGGATATTAATTATTAAGATTTACGTCACCGACGCTTGTTTTTTTTGTGAAGGGAATTCACAGCCCACGTAAAATTAATTGCTATGAACAGACATTCCCGAGAGGGTCTTGGATTTTACGGCAAGCCTTCAGTCGTGTATCAGGCTACAATAAGGAAGAAATCCCTGCTTTCCCTATGGATTCTTCATGGTGAACGAGAATTTCCGGATTGTACTGCAACAGGATGACTGTTTTTCGTTATTTACGCAACCAACGCATTCTTGTGGTTTCCTGAAACCTGAAGAATTTGAAACCAGCAGTTTTAATTGAATTGCTGTTCCTTCGGCTCTCATGAATATCTAAGACTTCACCCTCGAGAATATATTTTCGTATGCATAGATTTTCGTGTGATCACGCAATTTCGCTTTTTCCGTGCCGTTTTTTCGTTATTCAAAAAGTACTTCGAAAATAAAAATCGGAATAGTTTGGCGATGCTTTGGTATTCGTTGCCATGCCTTCTCCTACTCGATTCGTGAAATTTCGAAGAGATTTTTGAAAATTCGGTAAGCCCTCCAACATTCATCTTGCTGATGTTCATGAACTCATCGAAGCCGACTCTGCAAATTTTAAGCGTGACAGAAAATGTCTGATCTCTCATGTTTTTCCCATCAGTTCTACGCGATGGATGAAAGCTCTTAAAATAATCAAATTCTGCTTCATTTTTTTTCCCGTGGGCACAGGAAATTTGTTTAGCTGGTTTCCTTTTTTTCATGTACCCCTCCCCTTTTTCTGAGCCCAGGAAAACATTCTGAAATAGAGGAGATTCAGGTGGATTTTCAAAATGTTTTGTCTTTGATTTCCACCTTATGTCCCAAGAATCCGTCACAGTCACATTTTGAATGGGATATATGAGACTGTCCCTGCATTCATTGGGGATTTTTTTTATTAAGAAATCGCAACGTGTTCCTCAAAAAAACTTTGTTGAACCGGAATTTGTGATTTTGTTGTAACAAGATTTGTACAGCATATATCCTATACCTATAGGATTTTGGATGGGACTTTGAAAAATGTTTGTTATGCTGAAAATATTGTTGTAATAAGATTTTACAGTATCAACTACAAAACAATAATTCAATTGTTCAATGCTTGACGCTCGTGTGACATACTCGGCTATTTTTTTATTTTTATAAATTTGTGATGAATATTTTCTGTAAATTTCTTCGTGCTTGGTGGGAAAGAGGATGCGGAATGTGGGACAGGCGGGGGAGAGAAGAACCTCGGAAATACATTACAGTAAATCTTTCTCGGTCTTCGCTGTGTGCAAAAGAGATACTGTCGAATCGCGCGCGTCGTGTCTTCATTCCGCCACACGGCGAAAAGGGATCCGATCTCCTGCATTGATATTCCGATCCGCGGAACAGAGTCGAATGCGGAATTGTGGGAAACTGTGCACGGGGCGGAAGATGCGATTGCGGATAAGCACGGCAGCTGTCGGGACTCAGCGTCCTCCGTCGCTGTTTGTTCTTTTCTTCTTTTCCCCCCCCCCCCCCCGGTCGCATGGTTTTCTCGTTGGTATGTATCTGCTGCTCACTTGCTTGGCTTCGGGAGAAAATGATTCACTTCACCCTTTGGCTGATCAATTCGCTTCAACGTATCTCGCGGTGTTTTTACTGTCAAACACGCGTTGCTTCAAAACACGATTTTTTTTCGTGTGTGTGTGGGTGTGGGTGGGGGCGCCTCTGGTGGGTTGCGGGAATCGATGGTCAGCTGACCGTTGTATAAACGTCAACAACTGAATCTAGGGTTCAGTAGTTCGGCGCTGATAAACTTGTGGATCGGTTGTGGCTAAACCTTTCGATTTTCTGATGTAAAGCAGCTTGGAGAATGTTCTTTAGTTGGTAATTTTTTCTCTCTCTTTTTTTTTACTTGTTATCGTTAATTTTTAAAAGAGTGGACAATGAATCGATTAAAATGACTTCTTCGAAACTGTGTGATGTTGCACCGGAAGATGCAAATTACAAACCCAAATATGATGAAGAGACACAACTGTGTTGCCCAGGACAAAAAGTACAGTACATCGAAGATGTAGAACTTCAAAACTGATGTGAGTTGGGGAAATGATCATTGCGTCATTAATTACCAGACTTTGAAAGTACGATACTGTATATTATTGCTTTAACATGGATGTTGCGCTTTTATTCTTCACGTATATTAGAAGTACAGTTAATAACCCGGAAAAGGACGGTATATACTCATACGATTAATTTAATCCATTATTACTGTGACGCGTACAGACTAGGGAACTAACCATGTGAATGATGAAATTTTTCTTATTCTCCTGTATATTTTCTGAAGATACAGTAATTTTAGTTCAGAAATTTCATGCATCCGTTTTTTACTTGACTTTCCATAGCACATTATATTCAAGTGGCCAGAAGATCAACTGTGCGAAACTCTGAAGTTATCTGCAGAATAAAAACTGTAACACTCCCAAAACTATTAAGATGCATGGCTATAACTTAGACCGGATTTTCTTGTGGCCTTAAATATTTTTTTAATGCAACGAACTTGGGTTGAATTGGGCACTTTTACAAAGGGTTTTCTTCGAAAATTTTACCGAGCAAAATATTGTATAATGCAAAAATGGTTTCACTCAGGGTGAAAAGAAATCATAAATTGGTACAGTATTATATTTGAGCATGTCAATTCGTGTGATCCTAGTTTCGTTTTCTGAGGAAAGTCGCACCCGGGATGCTGAATGTAAATTAGAAGAACAACATTGCCCCTTGACGGTGCAAAGTTTTTAACTCGCCCAATGAGGAAAGGTACTAATGGGTGAGTGTGAAGTTATAGAACTCTTATTTTCTGCGTCAGTATTTACGAAAACGACTGTCTGGTAATGTAGCATTTTTTTTCTCGCATACAGTACTTTATGTCAAAGGGGATTTAAAGTCACTCTTTTCTCAGAGAACTGATGCTTCTGGGTCGCGTTCTAAATTCAATTTTTGCCGGAGAAATCGATGTCGAGGAAATCCCTGAAGTCGCTCTCTAAACTGGGCTTGGTATGTAAGGAGTGGTGAAGTGCTTCGCGATCATCTCGAAACAGAGACGTTCCGAATTTTTCGTTTATGCGGGGGCTTCCCGGAAGAACAAACATAATTCCGATACACTCCATAGATAAGCAGGAGGGCGGTTTTATTGCCGGGTCACAGCGTTATTCGTCGAAACCTGTCCGAATAATTACTCAAGTCCACCACTTAAAAGTCGTAAACATTCTCGGACTTGAAACCGCATTCACCACGTAATTCACTTGCTCTAGATAAAAAAAACTTGATCTTCCCCTAATAGTCTCGTCGAATTAAATGGTTTTCAAGCAATGGAGAGATTAAATTTGACCACAACTGAACCTTGATTACCCACCCCGATTCGATTCGCCGTGTTTTGATTGACTCTGAGTCAAACGTTACACTTGTTCAGAGGAAGAAAACGGCCCTTATAATTGTAATAGAGCAGCTCTTGCAAAATAAAAATGATGAGCATTAGAGAGCTTGATGTATGCTACGAATATAAAATCCGCTATTTCGCGAGAATAAAAAAGCGAAGGAAAACAGAATCAGATATTGCAAATACAAATGTCACGGGGGCGTCTGGAGATTGTGTTGCTCCATTAGATTTCTGGGAAGTCGAAAATTTCGTGACTGCTCTTTTTTGAATTTACGTTTTTAAAATATTGTATCTCATTCAAGTTTATGATTTGCGATATTCTATTATCAACTTAACCGCGACTGACTTCGAACCCGAAAAAATCTAGCTTCTCTTCTGTGATCCAAATGTGGTGTCCTGTTGTAATCTTTTATTCAAATTTTCTCTGAATTTCCGCAAAATAAGTGAATCTGGCGCAACGGGTGAGGAAGAACATGGAAATCGAGCCTCGAAATTGGATCGCGAGGCGTCTGAATCGGATGGGTATCTTTCGCAGAATTTTCTCTTTTTTTTTGTGGAAAGAATTCGGGATATTTTACCTGGTTAGAATATTGAACCGTCGGAATTCCACGCTTCTTGATATAAATCCGGGGCCCTGACGAAGCGAGTTTTAATAAGACCTTGTCTCACTCAAGCGAGGATCTGAGAGAGGGAGAGAAGAAAAAGAAGAACTTTGTGCTCCACCCCCGACGGCACACCGTGCCGTGAATCACGGCGCAGATTCATCAAATGCAAATTCTCCCGAGGATCCCGGCACACATGTGCCGTGCTTTTTGCTATAGGGAGAGGCCTCCAGGTTTCCACCTCGCCCAAATCAGCAATCGTATCATTCCGCATATCTGAGCTCGCCGCATTCTACTCCACCGGCTTATTTCTTTCCACGTGCATCTATGTATCTCATATAGATGAGATAAGTAATACGAATAGGGAAATCAGAGAGAGAGAGAGGAAAGGCATGAAAAGAGAAGTGAGGAAGAGTAATCGAGCTCACACACGTGGAACCCCCCGCGCGACACGCACACCGGAATGCTCATCTGCATTTCAAAAAAGGGTCGGCCGGAAGCTTCCGCAATCATTGGGAATCCACTTGTTTCCCTTTTCCCACTACTGGAGAGTAATGAAGAGGTTGATCTTCTGTTCTGCCTGGAAAACTTTTCGTCGAGGGATGGACGTTGTCATCAAGCATTATGCCGCGCCGGGCTTCAGTCTTCCTCGTTCTCTTCTCTCGGCTCCTCTGCTTGGCTGAAACTTAAATTCACCGAATGGAGAATAATAATGAAAAACTTTTATAATTAGGGATCATCAGAAACATTCAGGTTCAAGAGTACTGTAGTTTCATTTGAAAATCGATATTAAAGATTCAACCGTGCCCGAGAGGCAGAAATGTGGAATAAAGTAAAGTGAATTAATTCTCCGTGATCTCGCGACCCACGAACGCAATTCAATCACCACGCATTGATACATTATTTTATCTGAATGGATAAAGTGAATCTCACCCAATGAATAATTTTATTGAACAATTTTCCGAATAATTTACGAGCATATCGGAGTTTATTGAATATTTTCTTCCTGTTTCACTCACCAAATTGAACCTTCGTCTTAGCATTACTCGATATATCCTTTTTTACAAATTTTATGGCTCTCCCGGCTGTGTTAGCACTTAGCACAGTTAGCAGACACTTTCAGAATATATGCTGTAATCCTGCAAAGGAATGTAAAAATGAAGGCCATTTTCTGTACTATATTATTTTTCTCCAAAAAGGAACTGTGGATCTATGGGCTTTAATCAGGGAAAGTCTTATTCTCAAATAAAGTGATGACAAAGCAGATTACTGTAACCGTTTTCAGCATTCGTATTATCAACTGAGTAAACATTTTCGAAAGTTTGCTAGGTAAGAATTTTTGGTCTGCGAATATCCGAGTCAGTTCAGTGGCGAAAGTTTTGAAGCATTTGAGAGGATGCTGTATTAAAAGTACACTGTATCAGGGACATGGAATTATTTTGCTTTTACATGTATTGTACTGTATTCACACTCACCGTGAAAAACATGCGCATATTCTCTATCCAAAGAAGTTATCCAGGCTTATTTTTGGTGGACTTCGCATGCGCAATATGTGTGTGGAACTGGTTCTATAGGGCTTATTCAATTATTGGGCTTTATTTTAGAGTGAGTGCGGTTGAATGACGGTTTTCCCGGTTTCCAGATGAATTGCTTGATACATTTATAATGTAGACCTGGTAGGTATGGTATAGTCCAAAAGTTCCCTAATCTATCAGGTCCGCCGACCATCAAATTTCCACAAAATTTTCTGTGGACCTGCACAGTTCCATGCACTCTTTGCAGACGAGCAGAGAATTTTGAAATGCAGTACCTGCCTTGAATAAGTACTCCAACCAGAACTTTCATTGCAACAAGTAGGTTAAAGAACCAATCTCAGCATCTATAGTGAAATGTCTTCAAAAAATTAGAAAGGTGGGCATCAAGAAAGGTTTCTTAGAAATGAATACTTGAGATAATTAATCTCAACCAGTCAAAATTGGTGTGAAGTATTTACAGGAGGAAAGTCAACTTTTCTTCTTCATCAGATAACTTCTAATGTTACAGGTGGTTCTTTGCGCTTCAGCCCTAATCTGTTGTTGGACTGAGGTTGAATTGCAAAGCAGTCAAATTGCGAGACAACGTCAAATGGCATGTTTTCTACATGGTATTTGATGTTTCATGTCTCTCTGCAGGTCGAATTGCGTGGCAGAGGTCAAATTGAGAGTCAACCTCATAGCAAATTCGACCATGGAATTGCGGAACTGTCAAATTGCGAGGTACCACCTGTAGTGTCTTCCTGAAATTTCAGATTAAGCTATGAGCCTTAATTACTACCTTTGATAAATTTATTATGCAGAAGAAAATTTCCCGCAGACCGGCAAAAAACGTATTTGTACCGGCGCCAGTCCACTGGTTATGGGTTGCTGACCACTGGTATAGATAACAGAATAGGCTACATTTTCGATAATTTGCTGAATTCATTTTTTAAATCTTTTTTTTTTCAATTACTCAGAATGATCCCTTCCCTTTCTGAAAAATCACACTTCACCAGCGACTGAAGCCGGTGTGGTGACCCTTACGGACGTCTGTCCAAGATCGTTACATTCGGAGCCGTAACTTCGTTACCCATTCCTGAGCGCCGCGGGTGTCATTAGGGGTCTCCCAGACCTAGTTGATATTAATCAGGGCAATTACAGTTGCGAGGAGTCACAAGGCGCCGCCGGTGAATCCGCGTATAATGAGCTGCTGCTCGCGGTGTGGGAAGTGCATCAGGGATAATCGAAGGAAGAAAAATTGTGGATACATGTCTCTCGGGGCCCGGAGGAGAAACGTTGGTTATCCGCCTTGCTATACTCGTTTTCTTTGGGACGACCATTTCCGGGGTTATTTTCTCGATCTTTGAACCGACTTATGTGTTCTTCTTCAGATGTGTGCACTGCGAGCTACGTATTAAACTGAATACTAAATTCAAAACTTGAATTTTTTCCCTCCTCGAGCCTCTGACCAAAACACAAAAATCTGTGTGTTTTTCCTTCTAATTCTTAATACAAAGGGACGGATTAAATTTTTTGACAAACAGTGCTCATGAGGGTACTTCAGACGTGAAGGTACTTCAGACGCACTGATTCGAAAAGTTTAAAAATAAAACGGTCGTTAGTTTTAAAATGCCATCTAAGCTCAGTTCTTTTTCCTACTGACATAATTTAATAGAGTTTGGGCTACAAGCTCATACATGGCTTACACGTCATGATGTATTGCATCCCCGAAAGTTGTTAAAACTGGATGCTGTTTCAAGACGAGGTTCGAGTCCCTCTTTTTGGCGAAGACTAGCTGTGGCTTCATCTTAAGTTAAACACATATTAATTTGTGGGTGTCAAACAATTTATCTACAGCATCCACTATGAATTTCAAATTTATATTTGCCAGCAGAGTTTCTGATTCATACGTCTATAAGTCTATATACATCCCGAACTTTTCTGTATCCTTCCTTCTCTGAAAGTACAATTCTTTCCATTCCTTTCATCAGTAAATCGTTTCTTGAAAAGCCTGACTCTAAACAATGAAAATCCGAAAGAAAAAAAGGGAAAAAGGTGGTCTATACATTGATGCTTGTATTGGATTCGGTTTGTGGATTTTCCAGTTGTCACCGACAGGTTATCAAAGTATTTAGAAATACAGTATCTGGGAGTTTGAATGATTTAGAAATCAGAAGGCTGCCACTGAACGCTGCTTGTCCTTTTCTTACTCAAAATTAAATGCGCAGATTGTCACATATTTGAAATCTGTTGGCATAAGTATGTAATATTAGCGCGAACGTATAGGCCGCTATGCTTGTCAATGCGGCCTTAACAAAACTTAAAATCGAACCCGCGATTTTGAAAAAATTCGAGTAAATCAGGTATTTTTCTGGGCCTTTCAGAAAATATTCGACTTATTTACTGCGTTTTTTTACTTCTTATTTTTGGAAAAGTAAAGTTTCATTTATTTTCAGTTGGGAAACAAATTCATTTTTGTCTATTTGCTGGCATTGAAACCTTAGCAAGCAGAAATATTTCGGAGTAGATATTCATTTTGGGACATGCTTGTACAGAATCTCTTGGAAATGAAGTATTTCAGCGGCCTTGTTTTCTGACAGGGAACCTGAATCCTTTTTTAGAAGAATGTTTCCCGGGAACATTATGAATCGAGAATTTCTCTTTCATAGATCATGCATCACAAGAGCAGAACTATGTTTAGGTTAATTCACGTAAGGAGTCTTGACCAGATGTGTACTCGAAATACTTTTTTGAAAACCGTGTCTTACGAATCCTGTAAATATCCAAGTGGATTTAATTTCTTTTTTGCTCCCTAAGACGATCGTAAATTTTTTTATTGCAAAAATCCAGCTCATGATCTCCGGTTTCAGCGCAGTCAAACGATAGCGCGATGCCGCTTTGTATTAGTGTACAGTATATCAGGATGGAAATCGTTTTTTTTTTGTTTTTCATCGGCGAATACGTTTCTTTTTATGGCAGTCCTCTGCATAACAATGTACCCAGAACGCAGCGGCTGGAGATTCATGACAAGAAAACGAGATAAGTGGCGAGGCTTAATTGACAACCAAGACAGAGGCCCCCACGAATCGATACCCTGGGCGTAATTGGGCCTGAGGAACAGCACAGAAATAGCGTTGCCATCCCAACATTTGAACCTGCCACTCGTGAAGTCAACAGCGATTACCCTTATTTACTCGCCTATTTTTGAAAATAAGAAAACTTGTAATCCATATGCTGACAAAAATTATGACCTTCGAAAAGAAAAAA
>CAJPEX010001100.1:42422-67747 GCA_905338405.1 Notodromas monacha
TTAATACAAAGGGACGGATTAAATTTTTTGACAAACAGTGCTCATGAGGGTACTTCAGACGTGAAGGTACTTCAGACGCACTGATTCGAAAAGTTTAAAAATAAAACGGTGCAATCAAAATTTTACGGTAGATTCGAGTCAAGAAAAAGGATGACTGTATTAAATTATCTCAAACCCGATGTTCGAGTATGTACCGAATGTGCAGTACTACATAACGTAGGGGCTTTCAACAATTTTTTGGATGCTATTTCAAGACGAGGTTCGAGTCCCTCTTTTTGGCGAAGACTAGCTGTGGCTTCATCTTAAGTTAAACACAAATTAATTTGTGGGTGTCAAACAATTTATCTACAGCATCCACTATGAATCTCAAATTTATATGTGCCAGCAGAGTTTCTGATGCATATGTCAAAGTCTATACATCCCGAACTTTTCTGTATCCTTCCTTTTCTGAAAGTACAATTCTTTCCATTCCTTTCATCAGTAAATCATTTCTTGAAAATCCTGACTCTAAAGAATGAAAATCCGAAAGAAAAAAAGTAGAAAAAGGGGGTCTATACATTGATGCTTGCATTGGATTCGGTTTGTGGATGTTCCAGTTTTCACCGACAGGTCATCAAATTATTTAGAAATACAGTATCTGGGAGTTTGAATGATTTAGAAATCAGAAGGCTGCCACTGAACGCTGCTTGCCCTTTTCTTACTCAAAATTAAATGCGCAGATTGTCACATGTTTGAAATCTGTCAGCATAAATCTTTAATATCAACGTAGAGGCCGCTATGCTTGTCAATGCGGCCTTAACAAAATATAAAATCGAACCCGCGATTTTGAACAATTTCGAATAAATCAGGTATTTTCTGGGGCTTTCAGAAAATATTCGACTCATTTACTGCGTTTTTTACTTCTTATTTTTGGAAAGGTAAATTTTCATTTATTTTAAGTTGGGAAACAAATTCATTTTTGTCTATTTGCTGGCATTAAAATCTTAGCAAGCAGAAATCTTTCGGAGTAGATATTCCTTTTTGGGACATGGTCGTACAGAATCTCTTGGAAATGAAGTATTTCAGCGGCCTTGTTTTCTGACAGGGAACCTGAATCCTTTTTTAAAAGAATGTTTCCCGGGAACGTTATAAATCGAAAATGTGTCTTTCATAGATCATGCATCACAAGAGCAGAACTATGTTTAGGTTAATTCACGTATTAAGGAGTCTTGACCAGATGCGTACTCGAAATACTTTTTTGAAAACCGTATCTTACGAATCCTATGAATTTCCAAGTGGATTTAATTTCTTTTTTGCTCCCTAAGACGATCGTAAATTTTTTTATTGCAAAAATCCAGCTCATGATCTCCGGTTTCAGCGCAATCAAACGATAGCGCGATGCCGCTTTGTATTAGTGCACAGTATATCAGGATGGAAATCGTTTTTTTTTCTTCATCGGCGAATGCGTTTCTTTTTATGGCAGTCCTCTGCATAACAATGTACCCAGAACGCAGCGGCTGGAGATTCATGACAAGAAAACGAGATAAGTGGCGAGGCTTAATTGACAACCAAGACAGAGGCCCCCACGAATCGATACCCTGGGCGTAATTGGGCCTGAGGAACAGCACAGAAATAGCGTTGCCATCCCAACATTTGAACCTGCCACTCGTGAAGTCAACAGCGATTACCCTTATTTACTCGCCTATTTTTGAAAATAAGAAAACTTGTAATCCATATGCTGACAAAAATTATGACCTTCGAAAAGAAAAAAAATATTACCTGTTTATAGGAATAGAAACAAGGATGGTATTTTATTGGATCCATGAACTTCCGCAATTGGGTTGCAATTCTTGTTATACTGATATCTTGTTTTTTTCATCAGTGAAAGAAGGGGGTGTGGACATTCACACCAGTTGAGAGGATTTACATTATGGGATGTACAGTATTTTCTTTTCTTTTGGTATCCACTTACAACCTACTTCTCTGTTTTCCCTTTTGAAGTGATTGAATTCCTTTGGAAGGATTTGGTTTGGGAGGGGGTTTAGGATGTGGGAATCTTGTGTGAACCTTGTGAACGCTGAAAAGCAGAAAATAACGCTTCCTGTTGAATTCAATTAAATTCAAATGAGCTTCCACACTATGATTTCTTGGATCTCAGAGATGACATATTTTTTTTTTCCTTCAGAATAACAACCACTCACCTGAAGAATGCCTGATTTTCAATATTTTAAGCCTCAAGAAATTGGTGGTTTAATGCGTCAAGTACAAGTCAGCACACATCCGATGTATTGCCCGCCTGGGATGAGTGCGGCATCCGTTCTGTAATTATAAGCCGCATTTGGGGTTTTAATTAAAAATTTTGGGAAATAAGCATCGCTTTTAACCACATGCAGTGAATACAGCTGAACTCGAGTTTCTAATCCAGATAACATAAGGACTCAGTCTCGGTCTCGTTTTGTTTGGATGATCGAAACAAACTCCTTCGTTTAATACTGTATCTTCAAGTGCGAAGAAGGGTGGAGCGGACTTCGTTGGGGCAATCGATCTTGATCCTGAACCCTGTGCTGTTCTTTCAGCTGGTCTCGTGCTTCTCCCTCATTACATCTTTGTTTTCTAGTACCCTGATATGGGCCATCTGTCATCCTCAAAGTGCTTACTTCGTGTTAATTCAGGCCATTATTTACGAAAGTATACGAAATCACTTCATCGCAACATGGTACTTCTTTGATGCAACCTGCGTCATTACAGTTCTGCAATGGGCTCCAGTACTTCGGATTTTTAGATTCTTGAAAGAATGACGATTAGCATTTTTTTTATCAGGCACTAAAAAAAAAGGATATTGGAGTTATTTCACGAAATTTATCAATCTTGAACGTGTAAGGAGGGAAATGTTTTAAATTTTCTGATGCATGGGTGACTCGTATAATCTCAATTGATGACTTAAGCAACCACTCGCTAACACGAGTCTCACCTTGCTAGAACTTCGAATTTCATCAAATTAACTTTTGAAGTCTCAGTTCCGGTTGGGTTTACTTAACTTACCTCACGTGCAGTACATCAGTACGGTCTTCGTTAGGGATGCTGTAAGTTTTATACGTTTGCTGTTGGGTAGTTCGCCAATCGTTAAAAATAACAAATGAAATTGTTTCGCCTTTGACGCTTAATTATTTTTCATAAGTAAGATAACCTGAATTGCTTGTGCTTCTACTAACCCTGAATTTATCGTTGAACATCTCAGCATTTTTGAAACCAAATGCTCCAAATGCGTCTGTTTTTCTGAGATTGAAGTCGGGATTTTTTTTAAGAAGGCTGATTAGTCTGCTTTTTCGACGTTCCACTGTAATCTAGAGCATCGCCATTTTCGGTAGGATTAAATTTGACGTACGTGCAGAAAGTTCTGTCAAGAAAATCGGAAAATCGCGGCGATGGATGTCCTAGAATTAGATAGATCCTTCGCCGTTAACGAAAATAGTGGCAATCTGTTGCCATTGCAGAAATGATGCTTTCATGACTTGAAGAAAATTCGCGGAAAAAAAAATGAAATTTTCCAGATGAGAAGAAGAAGAATGTCTGGAAGATGAGCGTTAAACGGATGCAATTATCCTTTATGTCTGCTGAATTAAAAAATAATGAAATATATGTATAACTCATTAGGTTGTGGTACTTTTCCGCGTTGATTAATTCTGGATTTTCATTCTCCAGGACTGAGCGCAACTTTGAATCAGGAATGTATCAGAAATTAGTTCTGTTTGAATTCGTTCGACCTTTGTAAAAATAGTGACAAGAAAATAGACCGTCGTTATATTTCGGAAGTGATTATTTTTTGGCATAGGCCGGAAAAAGTCCTATCCTTGGACCAGGAAACCCCGAAGCCTCACGGATTCGGACGTTATTCACTGGCCCTTCATGTTCGGAGGTGTTTCCGGGTTGTTGTTCAATCCAGGGCTTACATACATACCAGAACATCCCTCAGCGTTCCTCGCGCGTGCATTTGGAAACCCTGGCCTTGCCCAGGGATCTCACTGCTGTATTTGATTAGGCCTATAGAAAAAAGAGCTAACTCACGGGACGGCCCCTTGGAGCACACAGACTAGGCCCTGCTTCTAGCTGCGTTTCCATACTGCCGCCTTAGGGCCTGACGAGTGGCATCCAATTAATTAAATTTGTCTCCTCCGCGGGCGGGAGGGTCGCTGCGACTTGTCGCCGGTAACTGGCTGATGGATGGGTGGCAACGCACTTCCCGCGGGGCGTCCCCGAGGGCAGGGCGCCCGCTGTCCACCGTCGATCACGACACTGGGTACTACGGCCTGCAGACGAGTACCGAGCGGTTAATTACGACAGCGTCGAGGAGCTGCCGTTGAATAGATGAGCATAAAAGACCGGGACGCAAAAGCACTAGGACGCAGCGAGTTTGATCAGGTAGGCAGAACCCCCCTCCCCTCCCCCCACCTTTCTTCCTCAACGGTGAAACACTGGTTGACAAAGCCTTTGAAACATATCAGTAATTGGGCGCTTTAGACTCTAGAGTCGAGAGCAATGTTCCACAACCTTTTTGGCCCCGCGGAGCAGTGAGGTTCCATAAAATGTTTACACACCAGGACAACTTTCGAAGTCCTCCAATCAAAACTTTTATTGCAAAAATTAGGTTAAGAACCAATGAACCAGCTACATCAGCGGAATGTCTTGAAAACAATTTAGAAGCTACTTAGGAATGTAATTGAACCTTGATAACTTTAACCTCCCTGAGTGGAAATTTTTTTCAAGTCCCCGTCTGAATTACCTTAGAAACAATGTATTACAACCTCAATAAGAGGAAGGCTTTTTCTCTCAAACCTCTGAAACTTGAATTTCCTGAGGCTATGTGGCCACTATGTTCATGACACAGGAAAGAGAAAAGCGATAAAAAGTGTAACAATTTATATTGAACACAGGTGAAAAACTATAATCAGGCAAATGAACCTTTGCCTCCAAGTTTGGCATCCTTTCAACACTTTCTAAAAAGCAACTCTTGGGCCAGGATATCACCATTCACAATTGTCTGCAATTCCCACAACATGAATGCTTGTTTTCATAACTCAAAACCTCCATAACTCAATTTTTTTTCCCTGATCCATCAAAATTTGACCGAAAGAGATTTTACTGTACGTGAAATAAATTTATATTGGCAGGTAAAATTTTTTTAGGAGAAATGCCGGCATTTGTTTTTTTAAATCAGATAGTCTCCACAGTCATTGTCTTTCCAAAATTTCAGATGAAGCTAACAGTCTTCATTACTACCTTTCATAAATTTATTTGGCCGAAGAAAATTTCCAACAGACTGAAAAAAAAATAATCTGAGAACTCGTGCCAGACTGCGGACCACGGGTTGCAGACCCCTGCTCTTGGGAGAGTCTAGAGCACGGCTTTTCAACCAATGTCATACGGGTACTGCTGGTGGTGCGCAGTCACCTGTCACGTGGAACTCAAGATTTTCCTGGTGGGAAAGCATGACTTTCAATGAGCCAGTGGTAAATTGGTACAGCAGTCGAGTTCAAGAAGTAGCTGACGCGGGTGCACGACGATAATGAAAATGTCTCCACGAAAATAATTTACTGTTTATCTAAGACGATCTCGTAAATGGTTTGGGGAATTCTGGGGCAAGGATTCTAGTTAACAGATATAAAAGTGGATTCAAAGCCCTCTCTAATGTATTTAGTACACAGGAATTTGACATCAATTTCAACTGTTGTAAAGTCTTTTATTTGAGTTGGAACCACGGGCAATGCAGGTGGACGAAAAAAATCTTGTCTACAACGATTTTCTTCGTGCACTATGAAGATTTTTGGCGTGGTCCCATTGGTTTTCTCCCAATTTTATAGGGATTTTTGGTTGCGTTTTTGAAATTTTTTTTAAATGTCAGAAGACCATATTCTGTGCGGCTTTCTTCATTGCAATTTTATTCTGTATCTTTAAGTTGGGAAGCACGATTATTTTGTGATATTTATTCCCAATTTTCAATGAAATGGAGAACCAATTAAATAAAGTATCATTGAAGTTTATGGGAAAACGCGATTCAACATTAGAATGCTCTGACATAGGGACAAGGTCCAAGCACCAATAAAGTCCGCATCTCGGGGTCTAACTGCTGTGTTACCCTCCAGCATTGACCACAACTTTGAATCACAAACGCATCAGATCTTCGTTGTTTTTTTATAGAACTATCAAGAGTTGATCTACTGGAGGTATTTATAGGTTAGCCTAACCCTTCATGCCCCAAACCCCTTCGTTCCAAAAAGAAGCGAGATTGACTGTCTCGAAGTAAGGGAGAAGTTTTTAATCACTGCCCACAAATAGTCCCTCTGATCGCAAAACGCGTGTGCAATCAGTTTCGCGAGATGGGTTCGGGATCTTCCAAAAGCGCTCCAAAGCATATGAAAGATTTATGTGAAAGTGCTAGGTTCTTCATCATAAATACAAAGATTAATCGATATTTTATGTTTCCTCCGGCGTTTTCACAGAGTTCATGAGGTATGCCCAGAAATTGCACAGCGGGAATTTTCTCTCGCCATCGCTCGTAAACTCGTCTATATAGAATGAGAATGCTTAGGAACCTTACGTCTGGAAAACCTGTCATTTGCTTTTCCTGGCAGCGTTATGAGTTATTTTCTGCTTCTCAGCGCCTGGCTTTGAAGGTGTCGGGGGTAAACAAATCACTGTCCTCTCGTCGTCGAGTGAGTCGTTGAAAGGTGGAGAGAGAAAGAGAGAGAAAACGGGCGGAAATCTGCGGTTTATTTGGTGTTGATTTTTCCCTTCCCAGGAAAACCGTTGAAAAACAGACTCGTCTTCAGCTGTCTGTCGGCCGGGAATGCGAAAGAAATGAAGGCGATCAAAAATTAGAAAATTTCCTGGAAAGTTTTTCGATTTGCTCTATATCTGAGTTCTTGTCCAATATGAATGCACGAATATTGGAAATCACGAGAAATAATATCTGAATAGTATATAAAGGCAATTACTGTTTTGTCCGCCTACAACTGTCGAACGAATTCCGATTTTAGCAGCACATTTTTTATTTAAAAAAATTTCTAAGCCGCAAAAATTTGAAGTTTTGGATTCACAAATATGGCTTATTCTCAAGCGAATCAGCTAATTTTCTTGGAAGAATATACTGTACACAAATTATAATAGATGGATTTTGTCAAAGACTTGACGAAAAGGAATACTTGCAAGAAAGATTTCGTAGGATGGAAGGATTTAAAAAAAGTCACGTTTGCATGTACAGTACATGGATTCAGCAATAGTTTTTATTACTTTACATTTATACGCGACTTCACGCACAAACCTGCAGTGTGATACGTATTGGGATACATAGCCATTAGGAGCAGTAGAATAGCTTCGTTTTTATGAAAAACTCGTCATAATATAACTAATTCAAAATTCTGGCCATTGAGCGAGGACCCAAGAGACGAATTCGTTAGAAACGATTAGTCATTATAACGAGATTCGTTATGAAGACATCTGGTGTACAAAGAAGCGATTGAGGCCGATAAAACAGCTTCGTTTTAAGGAAAAATTCCTTCGGTATCTCATTCAACATTCCGGCCATTGGAATGTTGACCTAAGAATCGGAATTCGTTGTAAACTATTTTTAGTTTTGAAAAAAAAAATTCGTTTTACAAATTAGCCTTATTAGAAACAAAGAAACCGTTGGGCCCAGTAGATGAGCTTCGTTCCAATTGAAATTTGGCGTGATCTAACTCATTCAACATTCTGGCCAGTGGGCAAGGACCTAAAATTAAAATTCGTTGTGAACGGTTTTCCGTCAAAACGAGAGTCGCTGTAAAGAAATTCTTCGCTAGAAATTTTACTGCATTTACCGTATGTTGAATGCAGGTCGCACATGGGTTGTGCAGTGCGATTTTGGGAAGAAAAGCGTAACGTATGTACACATTTATTCTGTAGAGTGTAGAGTGTAGACTGTACAGTAGTTCCCATAATTTTTCTCTTTTGTGCATGAACAATTTTTTTCCGATGCGTCTCTTTAGAAACGAAGTAAAGTATAAGAAGCCATGGTGAAGCATTTCAGAAGAAAAGACCTTTAAATTTTCCTCTCGTTTACGGTTAGTTGATTTAAGCGAGATCCGACGCAGATTTGCCGAAGGTTAAACTGACAACGAACCCGGAATTTACAGCACTTGTCTCCCTGTAAAACCCCAGCCCTTGAACACTCGCAAAACGCCTTCGTTTTGTTTCCGGCAAAGAAAAATATAGAGAGGAGCTGAGGAAGGGGAAACGGAAGAGCTCTTAAACTGTGCTTACAGTTGGGGACAAAAATACGGGCAATAAAGTGCGAGTCGCCGCTGGACGAACTTTTTTCCGCGTGTGTCCGACCGACCGACGTGGGGCGCCGAACTTCTCACGAGAAATATATATATTTTATTTTAGAGAAGAGCGAAGACAATTCCGAGAGCTGGATGTGGTACTAAGAACAGTTCTGTTTGGAGAGAACATAACCGAACATAACTGTTGTTTCTCAGGAATGCCAACTATTCAGTTCATGGCGACTTCACTGGGATGAGCTTGCCGGTTCCTGCCGAAAGTTTTAGACATACCCTTATTCACTTGAGTACCACGCGCACATTTATTTTTTCTCAAAATTGAGAGGGACGAGAAAAAGAGGGGGTGCGCATCATAGACGGATGTAAATTTTCAACATTTTTAGAAGTATACTTGTATATTATTTTCGATCATAACGAGCAATTTTGGACCAGTTTCAACAGAAAAACTCACTTTCATGTGCATACGTGAAAATTGGTTGTATTCAGGATCAAATCATGCCTGAATCCAAATTTGAGCGTTATTATATTTGGAAACTTGCAGTTTTAGAACGAGTCTCTGAAATCGGGTGTACGTCTTGCTTCGGGAGATGATTTTATGCAAATTTTTGACTGAAAAACTCTGGCGCGCGTCTCGCTCGAGGGCGCACGTGTTGATAAGGTATTTGAGACAAAGGTATTCATCTTGGAACTCCAATTATTTTCGGACCTCAACAATTAGCCTATTTTATTCAACTGTGCTCAGATTTCATTGGGAGGAAAAAAGCATCAGATTCATCTGGTAATATCCACTTGACCCGTCTTATTATCTCCTAATGGTCTAATTATCTTGGCTGACAAACTGGGTAATTGCAAGTTGGGCCATTCTTGAAATTTTGTTTCAGGTAGAAAAATTTTTTAGCTATACCCGATTGTGTGTGATATTTTTATTTTCCGGAAATGTGCACCCAGTCATTTAGCTTTAATGGCGCATTCTTGCAAGAAAGCTTGATTTTGTTTTCTGAAATGATCAAATCACGCGTTTATCAAGTTTTTGGCCCGTCTTAGTGCCCTTACTCAGGAATTCATTCATTTTAAAGGAGGGCATTCACCAAATCTCAAGATATATTGTTCTCGGAATCCCACCAACCTGCTGAAATTTTTTAAAAAGATATTGTGAAGCGTTCCATTTCTGCGCAAAATGTCAGTATAAATCGTTGTTCCCCAGCCTTTTCGGGCCTGCGGACCGGCAAATTTCCGTGAAATTTTTTGTGGACTCAGAAAAGTTTTGCTTGATAGACTTTTATGGCAAGTATTTGAAAAGGTTCAGCTTCTTGAAAAAATTGAGTCAAGAACCCATGAAGCAGCGATATGCGGAATGTCTTCAAAAATTAGAAAGTTGGACTTGAAGAAAGGTTTCTCAGAATAAAAAACTAAAATAATTTATTTCAGCAGAGAAAAAATCTGTCCAAAGTTTTATTAGGAGAAAAAATAACTTAAATTTTCTCCAGAAATTTTCAACTGCCATCGTCTTCCCGAAATTTTAGATGATGATAACAGACTTCATTGCTACTTTTGATGAGTTTATTACGCCGGTATTTTCCCTCGGACCAGCGAACAACTTCTGCGGACCAGTTTTGGTCCGCGGACCACAGGTGGGGGAACCCCATTAAAAATTATTTGACACATTAATTGCATTCGTGACCGATTTTTCACGCAGTTTATATCAATGCATACCAACTGGGTTCGCTGAAGGCGCTGTTTAAAAATGCTCAAGGTAACCACGTCTTCCGTCATTTAAAGACTACACTCGTTATACCTATGAAATCGGGCGTGTCCAACTGATAAGCGGTAGCTATTGCCTACTGATAAACGAATTATGCATGCTGAAAATGCAACCAAGAAATAAATCCCTTCTGAATGTATTCAGTACCTCCATCAATCTCATTGACGTTGTTTTTATTGGCTAAAATAATTGAATATGGCTTAAACGCAGGGGTTATCTCGTCGTGCTGCGTGACCACGTGTAAAGGCAGCGTGCGGCGCTACAGGAACTGCATGATTTTAATTTCCTCCTGTCAAGCTTTTGAGGTCATCAGTAATAATAAAATCACAAAGCCAAACCCTTGATAAATTCGAAATATTTTTTTTTGGCCGGGGAAGTTCAAGCCATTCAAGCAGCAGTGCTTGAACGCGCACTGGCAAAAGCATAGATTTGCTGAATTCCTTAGAAATTTCACTTTAAATTAGAAAACAATCTGAAACTGATGCGCGTATTTCAAGTAAAGGTTGCACCCGCATTTATATGCGTAGGATTTCAAGGGGATGCAAACTGCCTTTATTTATTTTTTTTTCAAGAAAATTTGGTAGGACATGAGGCCAATATCTTGTTTATGGAACAAATTCAAAATTCGAAAATGTAGGTCGGTCTCCTCAGCTAATGAAGTTGACAGAAGTGAATTTAAATGATGGAAAAAAAAATCAGCGGAAAACTTCTTGGAATTACTGCTTCTCGGCAGCAGTCAGGCATCAAAAGTCGGCAAGCATTCGCCCGGGCAAAAGCATGGAACGACTGACTTGACTCCAAAGGGGGTTTTCCACACAGAGGGAGCACCACATAGCCAGCCGAACGTCGCATTACGAAGCTCTTAAATTTAGTTGTCAGTCGGACTCGCGAGGTTTGCGTGTGTTATTCCACCCCTGGAAAGGGACCTCTTTTGTGCGTTGGGTGATGATCCGTGGAGATTATGAGGTATGCAGATCCCGGGGCCCGGAGAATTATTCAAATGGGATGCCGCGCTGCGGGGCGTCGCGCGACGAAAAGGCGAGCAATTGCAGCCAGCCAGCGCCCCTGGGTCTGTGCCCGAGTCTTTCCGAAAGTTTCCCGTCTTCAATTTTCATCATTTTTTTTATTTTAGAACAATCAGAAGTGCGGTTTTCTTGACTGGCAGAGCATCTCTCGTGATTTCGCTTCCTCCTGCGAGGACACAGCTTCGTCAACTTTTTCATCAAAACGTCACGGAACAAAAAAAGTCACGTGTTGTAGAGCAAAAATCTTCGGGGAAGCGAATGAACTGCGAGAGAAACTCTTCCACGATCTCAATTTTGCTTGCATATTCTAGCGGATTTTTTTTTTTTTGCTGCAGGAAATATGCTTGGACAGTTTTCTTGTGTCAAAATTGCAAGACGAGAAACCCCGTTGCCCATGAAAGAATAGACCGTGACGGAAACAAATTAACGAGAAAAACTGCGTTCATTTCTATTTTATTTTTTCACTGCAAATTACGCCAAGATGAAAGTACAGCATGTCATCCCAGAGGACAGATTAAAAACACTCCCAACCAGCATTATACGTTTATAATCAGCTTATTTACAATAATAATCCTCGTAAAACGAAAAACACTTACAATATATTGTCCCTCGGGTTTCTTGGTAGAAAACGTTTTCATCCATCATTTTTCATTGATCAAAATTTTCATTTCCATTTATTTGTCCACAAATTGTTTGATTTTTTTGTTCATTGAAGCTAGTCCATAGGTCGGGTTTGTTTAAAATACTCGTGACGTATTTAAAACATTTTTGTGAATTTTAAAAAGTGTGACTCAAGTTTTTGCAATGATCGTTAATTTAGAATGATCCCGATTCCGTCCGATTGAAATTAGCGTCAGAAATACTTATAATTTTATATTTTGAGATATATTTACTGTATATCCGCGTGTATGCCAAACGTGGAGAATAACCCGGAAGTGATCATGCGTTGTGAATCAACTATCGGAAAGCCCCTTCTTGGGTGTATGAATGCTCCAGATTCCTAATACAGTCTTTTTGTGTTTCGATTCTTATGGATGTCGTGGACATCACGTGGTTGTTCGTTCGACTCCCCATGGGAGACGAATGGGTAAACGGGCGACCGGCGTGGGAAACCTCTCTGACTGGATTAACGTCTATTTTTATTCGCAGTAAGCTGATGACGAATATGGCTGGTTAATCATTCATTCGATTCCGGGATTCAGACGTATGTCAGAATTTATTTGCTGAATTAATCGCATTAACATGAAAGGGGGTTATATGTATCGCCCAAGATTAGAAATCATGGTATGATCGTCTTGGCGAATTGTGGAAATTATCGAAAAAAGTGATAAACGCTTCCTCATGTTAGAAGGAAGAATGAGGTGCTTCTTCGGGCCTCAATTCAGTGTCAAACATTTTTTGAATATAAATATTGTACTGTTTTCGTGCTAAGCCCTCTCCGAAGAAAATTTCCTGCTCAGCAAAAATTACTCGAGCAACCCAGTTCCGTTTCAGCTCCGGGTTCGACACATTTTCGCTGATTATTGTACTCCGCTTGGTCAATGAGTATGTTTGACAACGGGGGCCACTTTCAAAAGAAGGAACAAAACTTCTGAAACATTCAACGAAGTCTCGTGTGGGAAGGCATCTCTCGAATCCCTGATTTTTCTTCGGTACTGGAAATTTTGCAATGAGGAGGAAATAAAAAAATATAGGACACCAAAGAGGAAACAGTCGGGTGCCCCGTAGGAATTTACTTACGGTATTCGGCCATATATGCCGTCCCACAGACAAAGTTACCGAAAATCCAGCTGGGGAAAGAGTTCATGTACGTGGAATGGTTCGAAAGTTTCGTCAATATTTTTAAATGAAGATTTTTGTGTACCTTGGTTCTCTCAGTACCACCGTAAGATCGATGAGAACATTTCAAGAAAATAATTGAAGATTTTCCGAGGATTTTTTTCGAGTGGAAAACTGTTTGCTCACCGACTAACATTTTTGGGCAATATTCACAGACATGATGAAAAACGCATGAATAATCTTCAAAAGATCTTTATCCTGGTGAAAAACTTGTTTGTGACCCCTTGTTTCTCGCAGTACCATATCGTAAAGTCGATGAAAGAATTTCAAGAAAATCATTACAGATATTCTGAGGATTTTCTTGAGTGGAAAACGTTTTACTCACATACAGAAAATTGTGGGCCACGTTAGCAGTCATAATGAAAAAAGCTGGAATAATCGTGTAAAGATTTTTTTCCGTTTGGAAAAGGTTGTCAGATCTCCGAAACTAGCCTAAAAAGTTTTTTTTAAACCTTCAAAATATTTACCTATGCATGCATAAACCATGCGTGGACCTCATTTCATTTGAATAATGGGGTTGTCCTTCACCTCATCGTATTATCTTGAGAAAATTTTATTTTATTTGTCAGAAAATCATCAAACAGCTTTGTTTAGAAATTTTTTTTAATTTAGAGACATCGACTTCATGAAAACACATGATCAGCAACACTTCTGAATCGACCCTCGTACTAGTAGTCCCTCACAACCCAGAATGTCGATTCTGTTCTCCGAGAAATCGGCTGATGAACTCGTGAATCCCTGACGAAGGTTCCTGGGAATTCATGCAGCAGAACCCCGAGGAATAAAAATTCGACCTTTTCTCGCCCTCATACATTTTAATCCTGCTCTCGTTCAGTACTTGTGGACGAATGGCTGTATAGCAATCTTTGACGGAGTGACTGACGGACTTCAGTACTCGGGAAGATTTATTTATGGCTCTTCCCAGATTTACAGCTGACAGAGCTACGTTTGCGAAACGTATTTGATAAAACCGATCCGTCTTCATTTGTAATCCATGAGGGGGAATCGCAATTGGCCCCTGATGCAGCGCTGTGTAATACAGATTCAGCCAGATACGAGTATAAACTCATTTTTGAAAATTAATTCAAAAACCGCTACTGCATTTCATAAACCGTGCCCTCAATTGCCTTGGAAAATTTTTGAGCTTTGATCTCGTCCCATTTGATCCGCTTGTTCAAAGCATTTTAAATAATTGTAAAAGCAGGTTATGTTTCAGGGAAACCTTATTTTGATTCTCCACTTCGTAATCAAGTTTACTTGCTCCGCCGCATGTGAACACAACACTTTCGAAACTTCAGAATTTTAAGAAGGGTAAGCTGAAATCGGCAGACGAGCTGAATTCTGCCTCCGTAAAAATAATTTTAATCTCATCGCCTTGCTAAAAAAAATTGAAGTTGAGTGGAAAATAATATGGCAGTCTTGAAATGCTGCCTAGAACGATGGAAATATTTTGCCTGACTGACATTCAACTGGGAAAAGCTTTGTGCGAACCCCTCGAACATAGCATAAAAAAGCATTTAAAAACTTCATCTGCGGGATTTTTTTTTATCGTCCGCTGATCATTCAGATGCTGCTAAAGTAAGAGTAAAATCTGAAGTCCATTCCAGAGGGAATCGAATGACCCGCCATTTCGCAATTTTTCAAAGCGATCGCTTGAACCGTTCCTCCGTTCGGCATTTCGATTACGAATGATCTGCATCCAAAGTACTTTTGCAGAATTTTATATCCAACACGAATGACTAAACTCATGAAGTTCTTTGTACTGATGGACGCAGACGAAAGTTCCCCGGAATATCAATTCAGATTCAGGCAATGGAATTCAGGTCTTAATTTTATTTCTCGTAACAAAACAAAAAATAGAGTGAGAGACGGAAGGGAAAAAAAATCAGCCGGGAGCACGATGGGAATCGAAGCACCGCGATGGAAAAAAATATTCTTTCTCCGACGGGAGGCTAAAAAAGAAGCCGAATGTTTCAACGTCGACATCAAAAGAATCCCGGGGAACAGGATTAGGACGCCCCGAGGAAAATTGACAATGGCTGCTTTTGAGTCTCACGTCGTCATCAGTAATCAGCTCACATGTATGAACGACGGGGCGGACATATTGTAGCCAGCGAGCTGCCTTCTGCACCGGAATTTTCAGCCCTTTCATCTCGTCGCTCTTTTCCCGCGGACTTTTTGGATTAGTAGAAGGAGAAAAAAAAGGGGGGGTCTACCCCTGGAAAATATTTCCCCCCTCATGTGTTCCCTGAGATTTTAAAATGCCAGCTACTCGTGAATGGCTCATTCCTTATGGGCCCCGGTAATCTCGACGTCGAGGGGAAGAAACCGGGGTCCTTTTTTTTATTTTCTCAAACAGCGGTCCTTCGAAGTAATCTGGTCGGCTCCCCTGAATCTCGCAGTGATTTCCAGGTGCAATAATTCATTGAACAGCGAATGAGCCTTCTGCCAAGTACGGGAACGGAATTAATGAACTCGACTCTAATCGCCATCACAAATCGTCGTTCTCGTCCTAGAATTGTGAACTTTATTAGGTGTTTCGAAAGTTGATTCTGGCTGACCCTTGTGATGAATGTTTCATGGAAAAATTACATAATCATAATCATTCCGTGGATCACTGGAAAATACGGTCATTTTGTTGGCAAAATTGTGCTTAGAAATTTTAGCAGGGAAAACAGCGTTTCTGGTTCAAAACCACGCCGAGGAAAATGAACAACACAGGCAATGCCGCAGCATGCACGTCCGTGGCACTTGAATTGGCATTGGAGTTGTCTTTGTTGGGTTATAAAATTATGCTCATTTTTACTCAGATTAACAATTGTCTTGATCATTTTGATGAAAAAGGATTATAATCATTCATCATCGTTACGTGGTTTTCAAATCTTTGAAATTACCCTAAAACATGTTTCAATGAGTTAGACTATGAGAGATGCATAAAATAAGTTTTTGAAATACTGTATCCGTTTGGGCGAATCTTATTTCCTCGCAAGGATCCGAGGCACTGAAAATATCCCGCCATTTTCCCATAAAAAACCTTACTGAGCAGAAAACTTACACGTTTGTCATGAAATAGGGTACCGTAAGACCCAGAGATGCGGATGAAATTTGGTGCATCAAGTGTGTACCAAAGTCAAAATCTCCATAAGTCAAGTCTTGTTTTCCTTTAGGCTTACATCATATAATTTTTAATTGGTGTTTCATAGATGAAATATTCATCAGAATTCCATGGAAAAAAAGGTGTGCCAATTGAAACTGATTCAATCAATACCTTTCAACTCAAAAAGGAAATGTAAAGCATTGATTACTGTACCTCTGTACAGTACATTGAAATGTTGACATTCTCTATATTTAAGATAAAATTTAAGTCAAAAATAGAGAAGGAAGCCCCTCTACGCTGTAATTACTTTTTAATTAGCTAAATGGACAGTAAAATGATTAGAAAAATGGCAAAGAACTTTTCTTACAACAATCTTCAGGTTGGCAATAGCTGTTGCTTGTAATTTGGCCTGAAACTTATTTACAATTTTAGCGTACAATGTCCACATTTTGAGTCAATGTTGGGCCTGTTTATTGCATTTTTATATGAAAATAAGTGTCTGTAGGTTGAATTGTCCTCATGTCAAGGTGTCCACATGTGGGGGTCTCACTGCATATCAAGTATTGCTCTGTGAAAATGACGTCCATCTCCGTCTGTCCAGCAAAGGAAAGCACAACGCAGGAGAACTACTCCACAAAGTTTTGCTCAATTATGGTCAGAAATCGAATCATTTGTTGCTTTCAACATTTCAGAGGATGAATTTCTCAGTGCATTCAATGATGCTGCTGTTCGATAAAACCAATTAAATCCGATTCGGACGCTTGGGATTATCCGCATTCAAGTAACGAATTTTTGTATTTTCCGAGGGATCATTCTGACTGCGTCGAAACATGCCACGATAGGGCATTGTTTGTTTTCGTTACCCATGATTTCCTCATGCAACCAGTGCGTGATGTTTTGTTAATTGAACGGACCCGGCATGGGAAGCGCATCGGGCATCGTTTCGCGCTTCCGCGGGATGCTCACCCGACTTCCGCTTTACGCATTCTCGCTTGCTTGCTGGATGCCAAAGTTATTTTTTTATTCTTTATGTGTGTGCCTTTTTTTCCGTGCTGCTTATCGTGGAAAATTTCACCCCCGGCTGGGCGTCCGGTAGGGCGTGGGGCCATCGTGATGATATCGGGGGTAACGACGGGGGATGCGGCGAAAATTTTCGGCGGAAGAATCGGGCCCGAGGGTAGATTGAGGGGTGCTGAGAAATCGGCAGAAAAACGGGATCGAGGGTGAATCTTTTTTTTCGTTTTTTTTTTGCTGCCCACTCGAACAGGCGTTGCCCAAATGATCACCCTCCTATTGATCCCCTCGCGCGACATGCTGCAAAAGTAATGTCCGCAACAACAATAAAGAGTCGAATCCTGCACCGGACATAAAAGTGAAATTATGGCAAGAACTGACAGCTTCGTGAATATAACTTGAGTTGAAAAATCCTTTCACTTCTGTGTGCTGGGCCATGTCACTTTTAACAAAGAAGCCTGGATGTGATAAATTCAAAATAAGAATACTGTACTGTACCTATTCTTTCCCACATTATTGACTGGGTTGTTCGCAGTAATTGAAGTGAATCAGTTTTATTCGTAAAAAATAAAACAAAGTATGGGGACTTAAAAAGTAACAACCTTTCGTCGCCATTCCTTGGGTCAGAGTATCCATAAATTGTTAACAAAAGAGTTGACATTGCGATCATATTGTTTCCCCTAGATTAATTTCATTAGGATCTGTGTCCCTACCGGCCATCATGGAAAAAGTATTTGAAATACCGCCATGATTCTGACATATTGACTTTATCAACGGTCTTAATCTTATCGTGGGTTCATCAAAGAGCATCAATTCACACAGACTTCAGCATGAAGAAACAGATTTTCGGTTGCTCAGACATGTAAAGCTTCCTGTTCGTGGTGCAATTATCTCGATATCACGTTTAATCAAAAGAATAATACCACCTTAATTGAACAAAGTATGTTTTTCATTGACTGAAACCTATCCATTGACGGGATAGGTTTTATTTTGCGATGAAAGAAAGCCATGAAAGTTCATGAAGCACGAGTGGAACTTTTGTTTTGGATGTTCTATAGATGAGAAATATTGTGTTGCAAATATGTAAAGCATGGGGGACACCAGGGATCAAATAATTCCAGGAAAATTTGAAAGAAGAATCAAAGAAGAAAATTGAAGATTCACCGGAAGACTGAATTCATCTTTATGTTGTATTGTAATGGGTTCATCAAAGAGCAAAAATTCGCATAAATTTCAGCATGAAGAAACAGGTTTTTCATTTGCTCAGACATGTAAAGATTCCCGAAAATTTGAAAGATGCGAAGGAGGAAATTGAAAGATCCACGGGAAGATCGTCTTAAAAATATACAGTTCAGCAGTTTGAATTATTTCCAGGTTGACTTCATATTCATAACAATGAGGCCAGATCGAGGGGTGCTGTGAACTATGCTAATTCGGCGTCTTCCGTGACCAGTTATTTTTCAATAGAGAAACGTAACATGATGTAAGCAGTACCGTTCGTCTTCGGAAATCGTCCTTGCAAAAATTACTGACAGCAAGAGTTATACAGAAGTTGGACACCCAGATGCAGATGGAATTGGTGCTTGGACCTTCCTGATGTTGGATTGTCCGTGTGTCGGATCTCATTGTCCCATATACAGTACTTCAATGCAAACGTGTTTAATTGGTTCTCCTGTTCGTCAAAAAGTAGGAAGAAGTCCCCCCAAAAATTGGATACAATTTTTTTCCCTGAACATCAAGAAGGAAACCTCATTTTTTTGCATCAAAAGGACCTCGAACTGAAAGGAACAAGAACATAAGTATTGCTGTACTGTAAGCAGATGACGGAAGAAACTGTGAAAAAGGGAGCACAAAATGAGCCTGTTTTTGGTTATGAATTAGAGTTTCTTTTTAAAATTAAATGTATCTTAAATTTTTGTGAAAATAAATAGCTCAATTCGTTTAAGAAATATAAAACATGTTTTCTCATTTTTCTGGAAAATTTTGACGAAGTGTCCTACCTCGAGAGTCATTGTTGGCATGTTGGGTCAGATTTTTTTGGAGTTTCAATTGGCCTTAAGTCGAATCGTCTGCAAGTCGTGGTCTCACGGTAATTCTTAAAGTTTAAAGACGACTACTGGCGTCTGCAACATAACGTGGACATGCGTGGTATTGTGGTGTATGGTGAATTTGTGGCGACACCAGTCGTCTGATGCTCTGCTGCAACAGGCGATGCGTGTTGGGTCCATGAGTCCGATTTCCGCTTGCATCCACACTCGTGTACGTACGACTATATACAGAACGTGTTTGCAGAGGCGTCGATAATGCATGCAGCGAGATGTTGAGCCTAGCCCCAGACGACTTTGCTTTGTTCAGGCCCTTCTCTTGGTCAACTTTGCCGATTTTTTCCCTTCCCTTGTGCTGTACAGGCATCAATACTCCTTCATCCGCCCCTCGTTTATCCTTGAGGCCCCTGGGCTGGAAATCTGCAAGTTTCTTTCATTCCTTCTCGCCGGGTTTCCGGCTTTGCAAAAAGCGCTTAACATTTTCTTCTTCGCGGCTCTCGAGAGCTTGCTGCTTGACTGGCTTGGTGATCCGCCAAAAACTTTGAGGATGGAGAACATTGTATCGGCCCCGTGTGTGTGTGTGTGTACGTCACTGCTTTGGAGTCTGAAACGATTTCCCTTCTATTTTATGCTCGATGGTTTTTGAAAGAATGCGGCTTGAATATCGAAAGGATCTTCACTTGACGCTTTTATCGGCTCGAGCGAAACTGTCGAAATATAGCATCGACATGTTCTAGCATCTTTCGTCAGTTGGATGTGGTTTGTTGAACTTATTCTGATGAAATACTGTATTAAGAAATATTGAAAAATTAATTCTATTGCTCTAGAAATCAATCATGCCTTTTGGATGAAAT
Source organism: Notodromas monacha (assembly GCA_905338405.1). Lineage (NCBI taxonomy): Eukaryota > Metazoa > Arthropoda > Ostracoda > Podocopida > Cyprididae > Notodromas > Notodromas monacha. Next base: position 62,353 of record CAJPEX010001100.1, read on the forward strand.
TCAGTTTTGCATTAAAAAAAAAGTTTCGATCGATTTAAAATTTACGTTTACTAAATCCAGTTCACATTCCTCATTTACGAAATTAGAATTCACCAAGCAAAATTGACATTAAACTCTAAATGTAAATAAATGCTCCAATTTTTTTTTAAACGAAAAATGAAGTACACCGAAATGAGCGTTAGCAATTTCGCATTAAAGTCTCAATTTTTGATATCACAGAAAACGAAATTTCGATATTTTTCTCCGCCATAAATCAATATTCATCTGAGATAATTTTAAAGAATTTAAGCAGAGGATATTCAATTTTGTATTAAAAAAAAAAAACGCCTCGATCAACGTACATCCCATGCACTTAATCAGTATTCTCCGCAAAAGTGACACGAATCTCAAAATGTGGATCAATGTTCTAGGCGCAGGATGTCATTTTGGACAAAAAATGACGAACGACTATTTAAACGAAAGTTTGAAATTCTCCATCAACATTTGAATTTTTATACCACTGATGATATGCCAAATTTTTCTTGCGTATAAGTTTACATTCTCTGACATAAAGCCAAAAACCAGTTTTTGAAATTTCAACGCTTTTAACGGCTTGAACGGCGCTGTCGAAATGGCATCGAAATGTTCTTGCATCTTTTGATCAGTTGTATGTGGCTTGTTTAAACTTAGTCCTGCGGTATAAAATTCTCTATTATAGGAGTTCGTGAAGTGGAAACTAGGATTTTTTTTCTCTTCTCTCGCGTGTTCGTCGGAGTTACACTTTCATGCTATATTATCAGTGCAATCTTTCTTGCTGAATAACCCCGAATTTTCCACTTTCTCGCACAATTCAGAGCGAATTTATTTTTTCTGAGCCTCGAGGATTTTCTCCGTGATGAAAGAGAAGCAGAGTTTCCTTTTGTGCATTGTGAGTAACAAAAAATATTACAATAAAGCCATCCGGGGGGTTCTCGGAGTTGTCGGGAAACTAATTACAATCTGTCTGGGCTGTAAACTAATCAGTCAAGGCTTAAAACTTTTCTCGCCGCTGAGTTGACGCTATAGGCCGAGACTTGGATCTGTTGTAGTGTTCGTTTTTTTTATTTAATTATTTTTGCAACCATTTCACCCTGCAATTTTTCCTTGGAACTTGGACTGGAAGGGAAACGGGGTTAAATATAAGTTTCTCGGGGAGGACGATTTTTTTGCATGGGCTCCAAGATCCTGTTATTCCTCGAGACTTCATGAAGTTTGGAGTTGAGAGAGGGCGCAGGGCTTTGTCTCTCCAGTTTATTCATTTGAATGATTTTTCAACAGGAAAAAATATATTGTAAGCGAAGCAATTTTGACTTCCGTTTTCTGCGGCGATTCAAGAAATCCTGCGTTGAGATTGCATCAGACTTCAGAGATGATTGTTTTTCATCCTGGACTAGCGTATTCTGCGAATGTCAAACGCGTGTTTCAATTGAATTGCAAACAAATTGCGCGCCTTATTTTTGATTACCGATCACATTTCATGATGCGTCGGATTCTTAAGTGAAGTGGAAGATAGCTTCTGATACTTCGTATACATATTAAAACTGCATTAAATTTTTCAAATCCCCATGTCAGTTTATTCTCAAAAAGACAAGAGAAGCTACGCTGCTGAAATTGTTTGCGGAGATTCTGCTGTTAATTGAAGGATGCGTAAAATCAAAACGCCCCGCCGACCGTGAAGAGATCGACTAAAATGAACATTCATTGTAAATTTCTGGAAAATATTGTTTGAATAATCGATGATTTCTCATGACTGATACAAAGGAATTCTATAAACATGAGCGTATTCCCTCATATGTCAGTGACTTTCGGAAAATAGTCATAACCGTGGACGTAATCTCTTCGTCCAGCCATGGAGATGTGCGACGAAAGAATGAGCTATTCAAAATTCGAATTTAATTACTGTACAGGTAATACTGTTGGAATAAATTTGAACTCGAAAACAATTTTTCAGAAATCTTTGGCAAGTTCTTGTTTGCTTCATCCAGATGCGAATATTTTCTCCACGCTCAGTTTCAGTTTAGCTGTCATTAATCTATCGCCATTGGCATTGTTGGACTCATTCCAAATCTCCGATTTTTTTATTACTTAGCGAGTACCAGTCAAGTGATCAGCTTTAAGAAGCAGAAGTTCTCATCGGCTCTCGAATATCAGCGGAAATATTTCCTTTTCACTGCTATTTTCATTCTTTTCTTTTCAAAAATATATCAAAAATATTCTGGGCAATAAATTGTTCCTTGAATTTCTTGACAGAATGCTCAACTTGGAGGCAAAGGTTCATTTGCCCAATTACGTCCTTTGAAAACTTATCGTTACATTTTTATCGCTTTTCTTTTTCCTGTGTAAAAGAAGGGCAATTCATAGGGGGTTTTGCAAAAAAAAATTCAACTTAGGGAGCTTCGGGTTGTCGAGGTTCATCTGTACTCAGTACCATGTTTTCCTCTTTATCTCTGTTTAGGTGAAAAATCGCGCTACAGAACGGAATACGCTTGCGAGGGCGAAGCTCTGAAGCTGCAGTGCGAGCCGGAAACCGTGATCCACCTGATCCGCGTCAACTACGGCCGCTTCTCACTCACCGTGTGCAATGATCACGGCCGCACGGACATGTCTGTCAACTGCATGTCGCAGTCTTCACTGCGGATCCTGCATTCGCAGTGCAGCAATCGTCGCGAGTGTGTGGTCCCTGCAAACTCGACTTTGTTCGGAGACCCGTGTCAAGGCACCGACAAGTACCTAGTGGCGCACTATCAATGTCTCCCAGGTAAATCAAACTACGGTACTCATTCCACGCGCCTCCAACCATGTCTATTGTGATAGAAGCGTATCATTTCTCTTAGATTATTTCAACTTCCGAAACTGCAGTTTTGAAGCGAAAAAAGCCTCGATCAGCGTCCCTGGTGAAATCAGATATGTTGCTGTAAACCGCCCGAATACTGGTGCAATCGAATCTCGATTGCACCAGTAATGAGCCGACACAATTTTTTATGGTTGGCGGTTTAAAGGGGGTTGGTGGTATAACAAAAAAGCTAAAAATAATATGAAAGTTAACTATAATAGGAAGTAAAACTCTTATTTTTCTAAAAGCAATGCAAATAAACCCCGGGATGCTTGATTTATATCAAGCTAATATTCCCAAAAAATAAATTGCGTCATATTTGTGCTCTTTTTTCAAGACCTCTTGCAAAAGCTTGACATTTTTTAGCGGGGTATCGAAGAAAAGTTTAAATGTCAGGAGCATATTTCAGCTGTCCCTAATTTTGGCGTATGGTTGATGGCATAATCATGGAGTTTCCAATGCTTTAATCATTAGGAAAGATTTATTTTTAAAAATAAATTGTGCAGTTGCCAGGGGTGGCGGCTTACCTGTCAGTGTATTATTGGGGTTTGAATTGTACGAAAACTTAATGCTCAAAGGTATAAAAAAATAATGCGCCAATATCATATATGCATTGAAGTAAACCGTGCGAATTGTGCACACACTGTTATAAAAACAAAAGTGCGCAACGGATGTTGAAAAAAAAAACCTAGCAGTTCGAGCATATTCACTCGAATTTAAAAACGGGACTGTATCACGGGATTCCACGGCTGGTTCAAAAAGCAATAATGTCGAAATAGCGGATCCAAAGAAATTAATGAGTGCCTTCGATTTTTTCATGATCATCTAATTTGGCTTATTTCAGGAACAATTCACTTACACTGTTTCCTCGTGTGGAAATTCTACAAATTCAGAGGAATTTTATTAGTTATATTCTGTTTCGCGAACGATCTCAATTTCTTGAAACGTTTCCAAAGGACAACGTGATTGTAAATTTTTGCCTCGAACCGAAAATGGTGGTAATTATTTGTATACTTCCATTTACCACCGTTTTTCATTGAAAAGAGTGTGTTTTTTCTCCAAAGCTATCCCTTACTTCCCTTGCGGATATAAGATCCCATCAAATCAAAGATGAGCGTCGAACATAAGACTCAAACCGACTCTTGGAGCCAAAGTTCGCAAAAAAATGTAACTCTCACGTTCCAGCATATGCGGAATTTTCTTCTCGAAGCGGGGCCGGAAAATGGAGATTCAACTTAACGAAATTAAATTTCCATGGCCCTGGAATTTGAGGCAATTAATTTAAAAGCGAGAAAATCTGCGCCTACTCGTAAACGAAGGTTATCTTCATCAGTAATTCCGGAAAGCAGGAAAGTGCGTGGCATTAGTAACCGTGAAGAAAAGTTCTACACGTGCTCTATCTCCGACTAGCTTTCCCCCTTGCCAAATAAAGTTCTGGATCTGTTTATTTTCTACATGTATCGTATACTATGGATGATTTCACAATATTAAAAATTGTAAAGCGACCATGAACTCTATGTGTAGGACAGTATATAGACACACGAGAAACCGGTAGCTGACGGAAAATTCCAACTTTTCGATGAAAGAAATTGACGATGGAAGTCCAATAGCGCTTCTTTTAAAACTACTTTCATACTCCGACGTTGAAATGGACTTGTTTTAGGGACATTTCAGAATTCAAGCCGATGGTATATTCCGTCTTGACAAAACTAAAACAATTAATCTAGTCTGAGCTGCAACCCAGGCAAACTTTACCAATTCCCGCACTTCATGTGCTAGAAAAGTATCCCAAAAATGCCGAGCATAATTAGATGGCATGACCAGAAATTCAACAGGTTTAATAGATCAAATGATAGAGGGGGTCTATATCTGTGTTACTCTAGATATTCTAGAAGGCTGAAATAATTTTGCGAATGTGCAGCATGTTCCTAGATTAAGTTAATTGTACGGGTGGACAAAATTGCTTTGTTCGCCTGATGTAAGATATTCAACTACAATGAACACATTGTATGATATTAAATTGTTCACAGTGCAGCCTGTCTCTTCAAACTTTTAAAGGTTCAGTTGATGAACACAATGTTTCTGGAATGTCAGGTAAATGACCTGCCGCCATATTAAAAAATTCTCGGCATGCCAATGTTGACATTTCAAAGAAAGAATGCACGCATTAGCTGTAAATTTAATTTAAAAAAAAAACCTGTTTAGATCGTAATTTTTTTGGAATTTCTGGCTAGTTATTTTTTCCCTCAAGTACAGTACGATGAAGGGCTTCTTGAGATTTGAAAGGCAGGTAGAAACCATGTTACGGATAAGCTTAGTGCGCTTCGGGACTGTATCACGGGATTCCACGGCTGGTTGAAAAAGCAATAATGTCGAAATAGCGGATCCAAAGAAATTAATGAGTGCAACTTCAGGTTTTTTTTTTTACTGTAATACGCATCTCTGTTTTGATGAAGAACTATAGCAAGCATTGAAGGTAGCGATTAAAATTGCGCGAATGCTTTTCTGTCGAGGCCACACCGACGGTAATTACGCTATAATTAC